>OAMR01000131.1:1616212-1626272 GCA_900205405.1 Echinochloa crus-galli | reverse complement strand
GAGACCGCCGAGCTGCTCGTCAAGCTTCTCCAGGACGGCGTTCTCGAAGTTGTTGGAGTCCGGGGCCCTGGGTTGCGGCAGGTCCTTGTCGGTGACCTCGACGGCGAGTATGTCCCCGTTCCAGTCGAAGAATCCGATGTCCTCCTTAGCGGCAAAAGTAACCTCCGAGGTCATTGATGCAGTGGAGGTCGTCCGCGGCGGCGGAGGTCGTCTGCGGGCGGGTGTGGCGGCAGCGGTTTTCCGCGGCGGAGGTCGGCCGCGGGCGGGGGAAGCGGCGGCGGCGGAGGTCGCCACGGGTGGGCGTGTGGGCGGCTCCGAGCGCGGGTGGATGGACGAATGGCTCCGGGCGCGGGTGGGTGGGATCCTGGCGGCTGCCCCGGCAGGGGGCTCCGGCGTGGGGGTGTCCGCGGGCGTGCGGGGACTGCTGGTGCGGGAGGAGGGGGAGGTGCGGCATGGGGGTGCCTGCGGGATGGACGGCCTGCAGTCGGGACGGGAGTCGGTTTGTGAATCGAACTGTCCAAATTGCCCAGAGGGACGACCATCTTTGACGGACCACTCACTTTTGCTTTTTTTAGGAGTAGAGAGTTTCAACTCTTCCTAGCCTTTATTGTAGGCAAATAGTGGGTACCAAGGCTCCATCTCTTGTTATGGACTCTATGTTTGGTAAACAATACTGGGCCAGAACAAGAAGCGTGGACCGCCAAGTAGTGGCTAGATTTAGGGAATAAATCTTGTAACCATTATTTAGTTTGGTAGTTAGGATTTGGCTAGTTAGCTAGGAGGGTTGATCTCCTATTTAAAGGGAGCTTGTAATCTAGTTTTGATTAAGCAGAAGAAAATCCTTGTGAGTTCAGAGCCTCCACGGGAGGGTGAACCAGGGTATTGCCAATCTACTTGTGTTCACCGACCACCGTATATGACATATCATCTCTGGTATCACCCTAGGTCTCCCGATTCCCTGGCCGACCACCACGCCATCTACCACAACCCTGTCCCCTGCGCCGCTGCTAACCCTGTCGCCCACCATGCCCGACGAGCATGTCAACGACGAAGCCAAGGATGAAACTCCCATTCCGCAAGGGGCGTTCTCCGAAGCCGTCGACAAGATCATCACCGTGATCAATGACCTCACCAAGAATATCACCGTTGAAGCCTCCGAGCACAAGTTAGAGCAGGCGGCCCTGTGGACTTCCATCAAGAACGTCCAGACCCAGCTCTTGGAAATGCAGGCCCGCTTTGATTCTGGCAAACCCCATGGGCAGCACCATCTCTGCCACAGATGTGCCCTCGGCTCCAAGCTTCGCTTCCCCATGTTTGACGGCACCAGTGATCCGTTGGTCTGGCTCCACAAATGGGAGCAGTTCTTCCACGTCTACGATACGCCGGATTCACAAAAGATGTGGACGGTCACCGTCGAAGCCTCCGAGCGCAAGTTAGAGCAGGCGGCCCTGTGGACTTCCATCAAGAACGTCCAGACCCAGCTCTTGGAAAATCAGGGCCGTTTTGATTCTGGCAAACCCCATGGGCGGCACCAGCTCTGCCACAGATGTGCCCCTTGGCTCCAAGCTTCACTTCTCCAAGTTTGACGGCACCAGTGATCCGTTGGTCTGGCTGCACAAAGGGGAGCAGTTCTTCCACGTCTACAATACGCCGGATTCACAAAAGATGTGAACGGCCACGTTCTACATGGACAGCGCCGCCAGCCAGTGGTACTACCGCTGGCAGCAGAACCTCGGCTACACCATCGTGGGATGACTTTGCCATGGGCGTCAATCAACATTTTGGTTCCCCGCTCCGCAGCAATCCGCTAGGGGAGATGTCCCATCTACATTGTATGGGGACCATGGACGAGTACCAGGAGGCATTCCTCAACCTCTTCATCACGGTGGGTCTGTTACCGCCGCTCAGCATCGACGTCGAGATGCATAACTCCTCGACGCTGGAAGACGCGATGGCCCTGTCCCGGACATATGAACGCCGCATCGCGCTCACCGACGATGTGACACGCACGGTGAGCCGTCCCTCGGTGTCCATTCGGTCGGCGCCACGTCCAGTGCCCACGCCCAAAACCCCGACCACACTAGGAACAACGGGCGCATTTGCACCAACACCTGACACGCCAACGAAGCCTCCTCTGCCGCTGGGCCGCTTCAAATGTCTCACGCCAGAGGAGATAGTGCGCCGACGCCTCAACGGGCTATGCTTCAACTACCCTGAGAAGATCTCGCGCGAGCACGCGAAACAATGCTCTATGTGTGGGATCTACTACTTAGAGCTGGGCACCGATGAGACTGACGACATGGGGGAGTAGTCCTAGGAGGACATGACGATTTCCTTCCATGCCATCTCTGGCGTACGCACCGGCTCCACACTCAATCTTGCCGCCAGAGTGGCCACGGACCAGCTCACTACCCTCGTCGACTCTAGGTCGACCCACTGCTTCATCGGTGAGGCAACAGCGCGGCACCTAGGGCAGGTGTCGCTCAACCGCCCCGAGGTCACAGTCGGGGTGGCCAATGGCGATTGCTTCCCACTGGTGAGCGTTTGCAAGGGCGTCATGGTCTCCATCGGCAACGAGGCATTCATCATCGACCTCTACGCCATCGCTCTCCACGGCTATGACTTGGTCCTTAGGTGTGACTAGCTGAGCACCCTAGGGCCGATCCTATGGGACTTCAAGCGCCACTCTATGGCGTTCTAGCGCACTGACCACCATGTCCACTGGCAAGGGCTGGCCACCAGCGCCATGCCTCGTCTCGATGCCATCGACGCCCAGGACCTGATGACCTTGTTGTTGGCCGAGTTCACGGACTTGTTCGCGGAGCCAGCCGGCCTCCCTCCAGAGCGCGCCTTTGACCATCACATTGATCTGCAGCCAGGGACGCCACCTGTCGCGGTCCGGCCGTACTGCTACCCCCTGCTTTTGAAGATCGAAATTGAAGCTCAGTGCGCTACGATGCTCGCTTAAGGCATCATCCATGCCAGCACATCCACGTTCTCCTCCCTGATGCTCCTCATTCGCAAGAAGGACGGGACATGGCAGTTCTGCATGGATTACCGCATGCTGAACATCAAGACAGTCAGCAACAATTTTCCCATACCGATCATCGACAAGCTCCTCGATGAACTGAAGGGCGCGGTATTATTCACCAAGTTGGATCTCCACATCGGCTACCATCACGTCCATATGCACCCAGATGACGTGCACAAGACTATGTTTCCTACCCTCCATGGCCACTTTGAGTTCCTCGTCATGCCGTTCGGCTTGATCAACGCGTTGTCCACTTTTCAAGCCCTAATGAACGAGGTCCTCCACCCTTTCCTGCGGTGTTTCATGCTTGTCTTCTTCGACGACATCCTAATCTTAAGCCGCACGCACGCAGAGCACCTCCAACACGTGCATGTGGTCTGCACCAAGCTGCGTGCCCACGGCCTCGCCCTCAAGTGTTCCAAGTGCCTTGTTGGCGAACAATGGATCCACTACTTGGGACATGTCATCGCCAATGACAGTGCCACCATGGACGCCAACAAGATCATGGTCGTCCACGCTTGGCCCCTGCCCAAGACCATCAAGGCACTGCGGGGCTTTCTTGGCCTCACGGGATACTACCAGAAGTTCATCCACGGATACGGCTTCATCA
Source organism: Echinochloa crus-galli (assembly GCA_900205405.1). Classification (NCBI taxonomy): domain Eukaryota; kingdom Viridiplantae; phylum Streptophyta; class Magnoliopsida; order Poales; family Poaceae; genus Echinochloa; species Echinochloa crus-galli. Next base: position 1,622,631 of record OAMR01000131.1, on the reverse strand, counting down.
CTGCCCCCCTAACAGCGCTCCACAAGCGGGAGGCGTTCCACTGGACACCCGTGGCCATAGAGGTGTTCAACGCCCTGAAGACGACGCTCACGACAGCGCCCATGTTGCAGCTGGCGGATTTCAGCAAGCGGTTCATTATCGATTGTGACGCGTTCGGCTCCGGTTTTGGCACTATGCTTCATCAAGACAAGGGGCCAATCGCCTTCTTCAGCCACCAGGTTGCGCTGCAACACACCAAGTTGGTGGCCTACGAGTGGGAGCTCATCGGCCTTGTCAAGGCAGTGCGCCATTGGCGTGTGTACTTGTGGACCCGCGATTTTGTTGTGTGAATGGACCACTTTAGCCTCAAGCATCTCCTCGATCAGTGCCTCTCCACCATTCTGCAGCACACGTGGGTGAGCAAACTATTTGGCTATAACAAGCCCGGCAAACTCAACGCCGTGGCTGACGATCTGTCACGGCGCGATGAGGACGAGCTTCAGTTGCGTGCCCACACCATCTCACGCCCTGAGTTCACCCTATTCGACGATTTCAAGGAGGATGTGGCTTTCATCCCAGAGATCACTACCAAGCGAAAGGAGATCGAGGACGGCACTGCCGAGGCCGATTGGAGCATAGCGGATGGCTTCGTTATGCATCGGGGCCGCATTTTTGTGCCCATGACTTCCTCATTGTGGCCTTAGCTCTTGGCCACGGCGCACGGTATGGGTCATGAAGGCACCTAGAAGACTCTCGCCCGTGTGCACACGTCGTTCTACAACCCCAGTGCGTCCAAGCTCGTCTGTGAGTTTGTGCGGGGATGCACTGTCTACCAGAGGAACGAGACGGAACATTTACACCCCGCCAGTCTCCTTCAACCCCTCGACATTCTGACGTCCACCTGGAGTGACATCGCCATGGACTTGGTGGAAGGTTTTCCCAAGGTGGGGGGCAAATCTGTGGTGCTCACTGTCGTGGACTATTTCTCCCAGATGGCCCACTTCGTCCCTCTAGGCCACCCCTACACCATACTTACCGTCACTCAGGCATTATTGGACAACATCGTCAAGCTCCACGGGTTCCCGTGATCCATTGTGAGCGATTATGATCCCGTCTTCACCAGCACGTTGTGGAAGGAGCTCTTCGTGCTCTCCAGCATCAAGCTTCTCCTAAGCTCGGCCTTTTGTCCTCAGACTAACGGCCAATCGGAGGTCACGAACACCGTCTTGGGCGTCTACCTTTGCTGCCTTCCTAGCGACCGTCCCCGCAGCTGGCTCCACTGGCTGTCGTGCACAGAATTCTGCTACAATACGTCATACCAGACGGTGCTCCGCGTGACTCCCTTTCGCCTCATCTACGGACGCGATCCACCGTCGCTCATGTCCTATGCGCTAGGCTTGGCTCGAGTGGTGGCCCACGACAAAGAACAGCTTCAGCGCGATGTCTTCCTGAGTGACGTTCGTGAGCGTCTTCTCCAAGCCCAAGCCTACATGAAGGAGCAACATGACAAGTCTCGTCGTGATGTGGAGTATGAGGTTGACGAGTGGGTGTGGTAGCGCCTGCATCATCGCTCCACCGCTGGCATAACCAATCGCGCCCAGGCCAAGTTGGCGCCCAAGTATTATGGTCCATTTTAGGTGCTGGAATGCGTGGGTCGTCTTGCATACCAGCTGTGTCTCCCCCCAAGGCTCGGATTCACATTGTGTTTCATGTCATGTTCTTGAAGAAGTTTAATGGCACACCACCATCAGTTCCGGCCATTCCGCCTTCGATCACGCATGGACATGCCCTTCCTGTTCCTGCCCAGGTGATCCGTGTTCATCTGATGGCTAACTCGTGGGACTTGTTGGTCAAATGGTAGGGTCTAGATGTAGTGGATGCTTCGTGTGAACCACTCGAGCATGTAAAGGCCAACTACCGTAATTTCAAGCTCGAGGATGACCTTTTCAGTCAGGTGGGTGGAAGTGTTATGGACTGTATGTTTGGTAAACAATACATGCACCGAAACAAGAAGTGTGGACTGGCAAGTAGTGGCTAGATTTAGGGAATAAATCTTGTAATCATTATTTAGTTTGGTAGTTAGGATTTGGTTAGTTAGCTAGGAGGGTTGATATCCTATTTAAAGGGAGCTCGTACTCTAGTTTTGATTCAGCAGAAAGACAATCCTTGTGAGTTTATAGCCTCCACGGGAGAGCGAACCAGGGTATTGCCAATCTACTCGTGTTCACCGGCCACCGTATATCCCATATCATCTCTACTCAAGTGTCCCTGGTCAGCTCCTAGGATTTCTTCCAAATAATTCTTTCCTTACATGTCCATGACTCCATGGCACTGTAACTCTAGATGCTTAGGATTTCACCCTAGAGGCGGTTTGGTGCTTGGGCACTGATCAGCCGAACTGGGTGAGTTCGGCTGAACTGTGCTTTTAGCCTAGTGACTACCTCCTGCACCACCTCTGGTCCTGGCTGTCCTGGATGACTTGAACTTGGTGAACTTCTATTGTTTTGGGCCCAAAGATGAGGTGGCATTGATCCACGTGTCCTGCACCATCACAGCTTCATCATCGTTGATGTGGTCTTCGTGTATGCGACCTCCTGGTTGTGCTTCACTTCTTGTAACATGCGTGGCTAAGGTGGGTAATCCGGTAGAACCAAGTCATTCGGCCGAATCGGTCAATTTCGACCCCTGTAGCACGTATTTGTCGATATTGTACCTGCACAGTGGATATACACCAAAACTAGTGTAACTTTATTACAAATAAACCTAAGTGCATGGAACACATATAACCTCTTTTATTCCCGAGAATTGGTGGTCGAAAACGTGCCGTAACAACCACCAACAAGCTCCCCCAATCTTAGACCTTTGCTCATGCTCGAGTAAAGATAGAAACTTAGGCTCGGTGGATCAGGAGTTGCTACAATGTCAGTATCTTGCAAGTAATCTTTATGCACGGCTAGTACTCTATAATACTCGAATTATTGGCAAAGTGATAATTTACCTTCTTACCTATGGGGCGTGTAGCAATATCCCTGTCTTGGGCGGTTGAAAGGTTGAACAATTTGACTTGGTTTCATCCAACTCCTACTCCTTTCAGGATCCCATCTTGGAGTTTGCCACATATTTTGAAAATCAAACTTTGTTCCTCAATTGGTACACTCAATTGCTCAAGTGGTGTTTGTATCCTCACTAAAGGCTTTTGCCTTCTTTCATCCTAACTTCTACTAAAGCTTTTGTGTAGCTCAGGTACTAAAGCGTACTTGCATCTTATATTTTGCTAAGTCAAAGACCGGATCTTTGGTGGACCAAATCACACCTTTAGATCGAGAAGTGCAAGTGTGTGGAATATGGTGGAACTCTTTGAGATGATTCTTCCTCTTCTTGAATTATTTTGAGATCATGGGCTATTTTTATTTTTGTCATGCCTTTTGGCATGCCTTTCTTTTTCTCATTTTTGCATAGCCCATGCCTCTATCAAGGATATTTGGAGAGGGAATCATGGAGCATTTATTTTGTGGATGGATGATGGAAAGTATTTGCTAACTCCCGCTGTAGGAATTTGCAAGTGAGAGTGGTGGGTACGGTAAACTCGATCTTAAAAAACATGAAAAATCCACCCAAATGTCACAACAATTTGACAAAGACCAGTAAGATAACAAGTAGCATATGAATAGAGATTTTCGACTGATCTTATCATATGGCTTTGGTTGGTATTTTGACCAATGAGGAACTTCATTTTATTTTTGAAAACATAAAACATCCGAGAATTTCACCGTACTAATAGCAAAAGCAAGAATTCAACCAAATCTCACTCTATCATTCCTCATAACAACTTAGGCTTGGAGTAAAACATGTGCTCCCGCAAGGTTTTCAGATTTATTTTTACTCATGCCAATTAACTCAAGCACTGAAGAGCAACTAGTTGAGGCAAAGTACTTGCAAGATTAATGATAGAGCAACTATTCATCATTTCCAAGGTGAGAGGCATATGGTTCATTCCATGCATAGTTGGGAGTTGATTTTATTCAAAGCAAATATTTTTGATCTTTTCATGATCTAATCTGAAATTGAATGGAAGGGAAATAGAAAGAAAGAAATCAAAGTGATGTAGAAGACGTACCTGTCAGGGGTCCTCCCCCAATCTTGCTTGACGACATCACTAGTATGGCTAGAATCTCGAGAAAAAACCTAGTCATCCGGTCCGAGGGGGCCAATCCTCTTAAATCACACTACCAAGGTGTGACCGCATAGGGACGCTACGAGGCCTTTACAAAGATTCCTTAGTAAATAGTAACCCGCTAAGGTTTCCGGTTCCGAAGCAAAGCATAACCCTCCCTAATGAGATCTGGCTCTTACCAAAGCCCACAGTTCAAGAGGACCGAGCTATACCCCGTCAACCGCCGCGCCTCTTGCCCCTTTCGGGTAAGGTTACCATCCACTAAAGTCCCTAATTAATTAGCCAAGACCAGAGCCATATAGTACTTATGGTTGCTCAAACAATTCCAACAGAAGAAAACAACAGCACAAAACTAATCTACACATTACAACGAACGCGTGAGCATGAGAATCACTAAAATCAGAGTTAAAACGCAAAAGATATGGCTTTTCTAAGGTTCAGGGGCTTGCTGGCAAAGTTTTAAAAGTTCCAGGGGCTTAACTGCGAAAAACCAGGGGTTAAAAAATAATTTTATATAAAAACTCGAGAGTTTTCATGTAAAAAGACAAAACATGGACCTCGGGCACAATTTAAAAACTTGCAGGGGCTAAAACAGAAGAAAATAGGACCTAAATTGAAATATTTTTGAACTAAGCTGGACCGCGGGTTGATTTTGAAAAACTTCAAGGGCTCTTTTGCAAAGTTGCCAGCGCTCACCGGTACGCGGTCGGTTTGACTCAACGCTCGATCTAATCTGGGCCGTTGGATCACGATCGGACGGCCAAGGGCAGATCGGGCCGAGGGGGGGATGCCGGCGACGACGGACGCGGCGGCGCCGCTCGTTCCCGCGGCGGAGGCTCGCCGGACTTGGCTCGGGAACGCGCTACACAGCTCGGTTTGGAACGGGACCAAGTGCTACGGACGCGGCTCAATGAGATGAGCTCAACTAGGGGGTTCTTGACGACAGCCACGCGACAGAGATGCCGGCGACGAGCTATGGCGGCGGCGGCGCTACTGCGACGGCGACGAGCGAAATTAGCGCGGCCGAAGCGGGGAAATGAAGCGCGAGCAACATGGGAAGGCTCCTTACCTCCTTGCGATCCTCCCGCGGTGGTTCAAGTCGAAGGAAAGGCGGCGGCGGTGCGAATCGGCGACGGCGGCGCGAAGCTTCAATGGCGGCGGCGCAGGCGCTAGGGTTGGCGGCTCGGTTGGATTGGAGGGGAACAACAAGGGCGGCGGTGGTTTTATAGGTGCGGAGCGGGGGCTCGGGCCACGCCTTGGCGTGCGTGAAGGGGACGGGCGCGGCGCGGCGGCGGAACGGACTCGGGGCAGAGTCTGAGGCGGAGACGACGGATCCGACAGGCGGGTCCCACCTGTCGGTGAGAGAGAGAGAGATGGAGAGAGAAGTGGAGCGGGCCGGCGCTGGGCCGAAAGTGGAGAAGCAGGCCGGGAAAAGGAATCGGGCCGGGGAAAAGAAAAGAAATAGAGGGGCAAAGTCGAGCTGGGCCAAGAATTGGAGGGGCAAAAACGAACTCAGCTTATTTAACTTTTCTAAAACTCAAACAAAAGCAAATCAAATTCGAATTTAAACAGAATTTAAATTCCAACTTGATTTACTAGCAACCAAAAATATATGCAACAGCATGAATGCAACAAAAACTTATTTTGACTAAAATAATTATTTAATGTGATAATTAAATTGATAAAAAGCTAGAAATTCCAATTAATTCCTAGAAAATTTATTTAAGCCTTAATAAATCCTAAAAAAATTCAAAGGGTTGCTATAATTTAATTGTGATGAATTTTAGGGTGTTACAAACCTACCCCCCTTAAAGAGAATCTCGTCCTCGAGATTCGGATGGATTAGAGAAAATCTGAGGGAACTCTGCCATCAACTCATCCTCTCTTTCCCAAGTTGCCTCACTTTCCGCATGATGACTCCACTGAACTTTACACATCTTAATCACCTTACAGATTACACACATATGGTAGACGTCACAAGTGAATATCCATAACCATGCATAACGAAAGAGTATTATAGTGCATTTATTACAATCTCAGAGTTGACACAAATGTCATAGCGGAAGACTTAAATAAACATTTATCTAACGAAGCAAAAGTGACTCCAACTCCACAAGCGTTGACTGGGGGAGACTCGCCTAGAACTCCTCAAAATCAGTAGTGAAATCCTCAAAATTCTCCCAATCTGAGCAGCATTCCGGGTGTAGTTGATGCAATAAAAGAAAGAAAAAAATCACGGACACACGACGTACTCAGCAAATGTAAT
>OAMR01000131.1:1548875-1601106 GCA_900205405.1 Echinochloa crus-galli | reverse complement strand
CCCATACCGATAATATGGACAAGCTTGGGGGAGGCCCCCCATCAGGTATGTCTCGATTTATCCAGCACTTTGATCTTTTAATTTCCCGTTCATTTTCCTTCATGATAATTTGCATTTAAGAAAAAATGAAAATACCAAAAATATTTCCCTTAAACAATACTTCCCTTGAATAAAAATAACTCCCAACTATGCATGGAATGAATCATATGCCTCTCACCTTGGAAATGATGAATAGTTGCTCTGTCATTAATTTTACTCATGCCAAATAACTCAAGCACAATCTAGAAACTAGTTGAAACAAAGACCTATGCTAGGCAGTAACTACTCACTCTTCTAGAAAGAGCAAGCAATCCTGTCAATACCCCAGTGACAATTCACCGCAAGTATTGAGCAGAAACGAGGAACCAGCTAAGACAAAGGACTAAGAGAGAACTTATAGAACCAGACTACAACAGCTTATAACCAAGGCTAGACATTCCACAATTACTCGCGAAATAAATGCAGAACAAATAGCTCAAGTAAATGCAGAGGAAATATATTGATTACTCAGAGTCGAACATAAAGAAAAGGAAAAGATACAAGAGCTTTACCAGAACTCCAGAAGACGACTCCGGAACCCCGAGCGAAGCTCGACCCTGACTCTAACTCCCAATAGGACTAGCCTACTCTACATCTTGAAAGTGGAGAATGGAGACTTGCTCCCAAGTGGTGTGTGTGATACAAGGGGTATGCCGCTGCATTTATAGGTGTCCCAAGGCGGTTGGAGGCTGGGTAACCGCCAAGGCAACCAGAGGCGGTTGGGGACCCGTTCGGCCGAACACCCCGGGTTCGGCCGAACAGGTCGGTTCGGCCGAACTGACTCCCCTGCCCAAACCGCCTCCAGGGGCGAAATCCTGGCCCTTGGTGGCCAGGTCGGTGCATCCCTCGGTTCGGCCGAACCGGGGAGTTCGGCCGAACCGAGATCTTCGGCCGAACCGCCTCCCTGCCGCCTCCAGCTGCCTTGGCGGTTACCCTGCCTACAACCGACCTTTGGAGCTATAAATAGAGGGTCACACTTCACTTGTAAACACACACCACTTGGGAGCAAGTCTCCATTCTCCACTTTCAAGATGTAGAGTAGGCTAGTCCTGTTGGGAGTTAGAGTCAGGGTCGAGCTTCGCTCGGGGTTCCGGAGTCGTCTTCTGGAGTTCTGGTAAAGCTCTTGTATCTTTTCCTTTTCTTTATGTTCGACTCTGAGTAATCAATATATTTCCTCTGCATTTACTTGAGCTATTTGTTCTGCATTTATTTCGCGAGTAATTGTGGAATGTCTAGCCTTGGTTATAAGCTGTTGTAGTCTGGTTCTATAAGTTCTCTCTTAGTCCTTTGTCTTAGCTGGTTCCTCGTTTCTGCTCAATACTTGCGGTGAATTGTCACTGGGGTATTGACAGGATTGCTTGCTCTTTCTAGAAGAGTGAGTAGTTATTGCCTAGCGTAGGTGTGGTACCTAGTCTAGATGGTAACCTTGGTTTGTCCCCGTCGCAACGGAGGTGGTAGCCGTGAGGTGGTGAAAGCCCTTTCGGTCTTCGTAGTCCATCACGTTAGTTCCGGTCTACAGGCACCCCGTAAGAGCACGAAGTTTGTGGCACCCCTTCTCATCCCTTTCTATGTGTCACGGGCTCTGTCCCCGATGTTGAGATAATAGAACTAGGAAGACAACCATAGATGCCATTCTTCATGCTAGCCGTAACCCTTGCCAGAGGTATCTCAAGGCCAGTGGAAGTATATAGGAATCCTTTCCCGTCTCGTTGTTCTCCCACTAGCTAGACCGCTCTCCTATCTCTATCCTGAACTTCTCCTTGTGTGTGTCAACTAAATATCACTCCTATCCTATCCTTTACCCCCGCCTTGTTAGCCGGTACTTTAATTAGTAGTTACATCCTTGTCAATAGTCGATACTCTTTATCCAATGCTTCCCAGTGGAAATATAAATACGATACCTAGGAATACTCCCGGGTGAAATGCTACATCGGTAAGATGTCATGTTCATTTGCCTTATCAGCCACCAGTCAACAGTGTTTCTCTTAGTAAAAACTAGCACCAGCCATCAACCAGCCAGCAGTGAACACTGTCATGGCGAGCCACCGATGCATGAAATGCAAGGTGCAGTTATGAATTTTATTGGTACGGGGAGCCGTACACCTTGTGTTCCTAGAAATTTTGTGCCAAAAATTGTCTTGATTAAACTTTATCAAAGCTTTAGTGGGCTCTAAAGAACAGCATTGATCAAAACACAGAGCTGTCGGACCTTAGGACCGGCAATCCACCTGGGGGTACCGTAGTGGTAGATTTGTAGGTGAGGGATCATCGAGCGAGTAGCCTGATGGTGACATAGGAGCCACTGATTTAGACAGGTTTGGGATACCCGAAGGTATAACACCCTACAATATGTGTCAATTTGTGGTTTGGTATTGATTGAACTCGGCCAAGCTTCAAGAAACTAGGGTGAGCTTACGGTTACAATGGTTGTGTGGGATTGATTACCATCGTGGGGTTTCCCTAGGCCGCCTTATATAGGATGACGGACTAGGGTTTACAAGTCGGTTTGAATCTAAACCTATTAAATCACAACTAAGGAACATATCCGAGTCGGTTTCTAAAGATATCCTGAGATATCCGGTCGCGTCTCTTGCCGCATCTTCACCAAACTTGTCCATCAAGCCGGGGATTCCTTGTGGGCCGCCTTGGTCAACGCCAGTCTCCTTTGACAGTGGGCCCAGTGGTACCCATATCACACAAGCCCCCGAGCAACGTTCAGGCACATGGTGAACTGTTGATGAAGGAACGAGGCCAAAATAGTCGGCTGAAGGTTTTTCAATACATGGTCGGCACAAGGGTGGGCAATGCTCCAAAAGAAAAAGTATCCCAACACGACGCCGAGTACCACGAACGGGTCGACAAGTGCTCATGAGTATTGGATGGAGTGTGACAATCAGGAGCACTTCATATGGAGTAGCCTCCGAGCGTTGGGTTGGTTAGTATATGCGGGCCAAGGCTCCAAGAAAACATAGTCGGACAACTTGTCACAAAACAAGTGAAAGCATGTTACCACCAAAGAAAAAGCCAAAACTCCAAAGGAGGTCGAACAACATGTTGTCGGGGAAAGTAGGTGAAAGCATGCTGCCACCAAATAGAAGGCCAAAGCAATCAGCACCCGTGAATGAATAGGCACCAGATAACGATGCAAAAAAGCCTCTACCAGGCCTGCCCAGTCAAAGAGCAATCAATGAATGCACAGAAAAAGGCGGAGCACATGCTCATCCACACTCCAGCTGGTAGTGAGTCACAAGCCAATACTAGCCAGTCCATCGCACCTATAAAAGTCGTCGAGATTACCAGAGCAAGACACTCAAAGTCACCAACATGCGGTGCTTTAGATTTTCATCATCCTGATGTGTTCTAGCGGCAAAGACATGAGAGAAACGGGCAAAGGCACACACCACTTATGCCAAAAGAAATCTAGTGAGCGGCGAAGCAGATGTTGAGCGATAGCAGCGGAGAGTCATGTTCCTCGTCGATGAGATGGGGGTCGAGTTTGGGAGGCCGAAAGCGTCCCACGGCGATCAAGGACGAGCCTCTTCACCGAGCGAAACCTTAAGACTACCCCACTTAACCATTTCTGCCGCGTAAGTGTCTTCAATTGGTATGATGCCACAAGATAGCTAGCAACAAGTCTGTGCAGACTAGTATAATTTTCCTTGGGCTGAATACCATACTATAGAGACCCTTGAACTGCCAAATAGGAAGTTTATACCTTTGTACCTTGAAACGGCCCATAGCCAACTATGAGTTATCATTGTAAACCCACCGAGTTATACATTTTATGAACATGTCCTTTTGAGAGAAAACAAGGTGGTCAGGTTCCGGATACGAAAGCTGGCATGGTCGCATGTAAACGCCAGGTCCAATTTAGGTGTCCAGCCCCCGAGCATGCGCAGGGCTGGCATGGTCTTGCGGACATGCCGAGTCCAGTCAAGGCGCCCAGCCCCCGAGCATGCGCAGGGCTGGCATGGTCTCGTGGACACGCCAAGTTCGAGTGGGGCGCCCAACCCCCGAGCCAGCGAAGGGTCTGGCTTGGTCTCTGACATGTCAAGTCCAGTCAAGGCACCCAGCCCCCAAGCATGCGCAAGGCTCAAGCTTGGTCTCGTGGAAACGCCGAGTCCAGTCAAGGCGCCTAGCCCCCGAGCATGCGTAGGGCTAGCATGGTCTCGTGGACACGCTGAGTGCAATCAAGGCACCCAGCCCCCGAGCATGCGCATGGATGGCATGGTCTCGTGGACGCGCCAAGTTCATGTGGAGTGCCCATCCCCTGAGCATGCGAATGGTCTGTCTTGGTATCGTGGACACGCCGAGTCCAGTCAAGGCGCCCAGCCCCCGAGGATGCGCAGGGCTGGCATTGTCTGGTGGACACACCGAGTCCATTCAAGGAGCCTAGCCCCCGAGCATGTGTAGGGCTGGCATGGTCTCATGGACACGTCGAGTCCATGTGGGGCGCCTAGCCCCCTAGCATGCGAAGGGTCTGGCTTGGTCTCGTGGACACGCCAAGTCCAGTCAAGGCGCCTAGCTCCCGGCATGCATAGGGCTAGCATGGTCCCGTGGACATGCCGAGTCCACTCAAGGCGCCCAGCCCCCGAGCATGTGCAAGGCTGGCGTGGTCTCATGGACACGCCGAGTCCAGTCAAGGCGCTCGGTCCCCGAGCATGTGCAGGGCTTGGCTTGGTCTTGTGGACACGTAGAGTCTAGTCAAGGTGCCCAGCTCCCGAGCATGCGCAGGGCTGGCATGGTCTCGTGGACACGCTGAGTTCGAGTGGGGCGCCCAGCCCCCGAGCATGCGAAGGGTCTGGCTTGGTCTCGTGGACACACCGAGTCCTTTGAAAGGAAACATATCGCACCCGCTAATTTTGAATCCGGCGGATCGCAAATCACCAATCTCGTGGACTCTGTCTGTTAGTTTCAGAGCCATTAGGTAAAATCACCATCACGTTATAAATATGCCACGCCCCATGCCGTAGTCATCATCTTCCTTGCTGCGCCACAATACGCCTTCCACACAGTAACAAACACGCCGCTCTACAATTTTCCCGACTAGCACTGCTTCCACTGTGTTAGCCACCTGGATCGCTCCTTGTGGGTACGGCTGCAGACTCCCACGCACATCCACCACTTCTTTCGTCGTGGTCAGGCTCGGCTCATGGCCGCCTCCTCTACTATCATCCCGCCGCCAGCGCCAGAGCAGTAGCCCCATTGGGGCCAGTCACGCATGACCGAGGGCAAGCTCGAGGCCATGACCACGCGCGGGGTGTTGCTGTCAAAGGGCGTCAGTAAGTGGAGGGCTCCGGAGAAGGAGAAGCGCCCCTACGAGAACACCGGTGAGATCGCTGTTTTCACTCACATCGTAGAGCGCAATTTTGGAGTTCTGATCAGTGATTTGTTTCCTGGTCTCCTCCACTGTTATGGTCTACAGCTTGTTCATCTCAATCCAAGCTCTATCTTGAATGTCTCTTTCTTTATCCATCTTTTTGAGGCGTATCTGGGGATTGCCTCCCATCTCAATCTGTGGCGATGCCTATACCGGGTGAAGGCCATTGGTATGGGCAAGAACTGCGATCGCCCAACCGGGGTCACTGGTGTAGCAGGCTTCAGCCTTCGGGTTGGCTTGATGAAGAAATACTTCAACTTGGAGCTAAACGACACCAACAAAGGGACCATCCGCCGATGCTACCTGACAGGACATGGTATCCTCTTGAGGAACATGATTCGTGGAGGGAGAAGCCGACTGGAGCGGAGCTGGTGGAGGTCGACGAATTGTTGGCCAAGATTGGTGCACTGAAGGATGCTAGTCTCACTGCTCCGACAGTGATTATTTCTTTTATGTCTTAGGCCATCTAGCTGATCAAGGAGCGGGTGCACCCGGCCTACAAGTTCTCTAGTCCAATTACCGTGAACAATAGAGGTGCTCCTATAGCATTCTCCCTGACCAACCCTCCGGACCCGGTCATCTTACGCATGCTTATCTCTTTTGTAGATCAGTTGTAACGACCCAGTTTTAAGCATTGCATCATGAGCATCTTTGGTTGCCATTATAATAATTCATAAGCTATGTTTCAATATTTTTGTATATAAGTTTGAATTATTGAATAAAATAGAAACACATGCATTGTGAAGGAACTTGTATTTTTACATAGGACTTTGGTTGTAACTTCATCTAGTAAGATATTAGATTCCAAAAGAAGAATTCAGGTGAATTTTTCTAGATTTTAGGAGACCATCTTCAGGCCAAACAATTTATTTGAAAATCCAAAAATAGTGTTCCGAGAAGAATTTTTATTTCAAATCTAGAGTGCCTATTATGCCCGTTTCAAGTAAAATGGATTCATCTTGATGTACAGTAGCTACTATAAAAGTTTCAGGAGTTTTAGAACTCTCTATATCACTTTTCAGGATTTCCATTTTTAATCTAACAAACACAACAGGGCTCTCACAGACTGTCCGACACCTACCCGCGGACTGTCTGACCCCTACACATGGACTGTTCGTCCCACCTCACGGACTGTTTGACCCCCTAGAACGCTAGAAACTGTCTGTGTCTAAATTTACGGACTGACCGTCCCTAACCATGGACTGTTCGACTGTGGGCCCAGGAACCCTGGTGCCACTCACTTACGGGACTAAACTACTCGGTGCAAGACGGCGTAGTTGACTCAGAGAACTAGTTGTGTACTGCTAGGAGACTCCACAAAGTACCCTATTGTAGTACTCCTTGTTATATAGAACTAGGATCATGTAACCGACTTGTAACTCTGCTCCCCGTACATATAAGGCGGAGTAGGGACCCCTCCAAAACAACTCAACTCATACACAAAGCAATCAAGCATACAAGACGTAGGGTATTACACAATTTGCGGCCCAAACCTGTCTAAATCTTTGTCTTGTGTGTGCACCATCGTTCCTAGAACTCGATGAGACCCACAATACTACTCTCTGAGATACCCCTAGACAGATACGCCGGGGATAAATCTTTGACACTTGGCGCCCACCGTGGGGCAACTCACCGCAAGCTCACTATCAGGCGCGATGAGATCAATTATCCTCACTGGTGAGGACATGACACCCATGCATATGTCCATGAGTGGTGCATGGGGTGGAGAAGAAAATGACCAACAAGGTTTTCCATGTGAAGAAGAAGGCCCGAAGCTAATCCGATTCGAGTCCCCAAGGTGGAGGGCCAAATAAACTCAAGTTCGAGTCCACCTCAGAGTGCAGGATTAGTACGCGGTAAATTAGACGCTTAGGTCAGATACGGAGGCTGATTGCAACGTTCTTTATATGGATGGAAAGATAATTTTAAGTAGCTTCCAATGGCATTGGTTCCACCTCAAAATTCTTTCTGCGTCCTCAGGAATTGTCGAAACAAGTGGACGTCCAGAATCTGCCAGGGTGTTGCACCACCATCTTTTGGGCTATTGGCCCGTGTATCATGTTGGGGGTCCATTATGGACGTGGTTAGGGGGTTATGCACGCCCCAACCATCATATAATCAGTAGCCACCACCATATTAGGGTTTGGGTTTTGCTTAGATTAATCTGTCGAGAACAGTTTCACCGTTCGTCGGTTTGTAGAACCCCAACTTTGTGCTTAATCATACATCTGCAGTTTGCCACTTCCTTTGAGAGCTGCGTTCTGTCGAGTTCTTGCTTGTGTTCTTTGTTTCGTAGGATGGGATTAGCCTTCTTGGTGACTGTCGAAGATTTACGTTGAGCACGTCTGCCTAGGGGTATCCCGGGTAGTAGATTTGTGGGTCTCGTCGAGTTCTAAGAACGATGGTGCACACACAACACAAAGATTTAGATAGGTTCGGGCCGCAAATTGTGTAATACCCTACATCTTTTGTGCTTGATTGTATTGCACATGAGATTGAGTTGTTTTGGAGGGGTCTCTGCTCTGTCTTATATATCCAGGGAGCAAAGTTACAAGTCGGTTCCATGATACTAATCGTATACAATAGGGAGTACTACAATAGGGTACTTTGGGGAGTCTCCTAACAGTACACGACTAGTTCTCCTAGTCAACTACGCCGTCTTGCACCATAGCCGACTAGTTTGGAGTAGCCAGGTCAAACTTCCCATAGCGGAGTAGTTTTATCTTGTAAATGAATGGCCCTAGGGATCCTGGTCCCACAAGCCCCCGAGCATCTTGCGCATTTGCTTGAAATCTTGAATCTGCTTTAACATCTCCAAAGTCTCATCTTTTGATGATTTGAGTAGTTGGAGCTAAGCCCAAGACGCTCTTATCTTCTTTGTTGAGTAGTTTACATTGGAGTGCATCTTCTGATGCACCCAATGGGTGTAGCCCCCGAGCCTACGACTAATTTTTAAGCAATCGAAGGTTCAAAAGTAGTCTTCTGTTCGTACTTCGAGTAGTTTTATTCGCATGCACCGAGTAGGTGAACCCATTTTGTATAGCCTCTGAGCTTCGAGTAGTTCTGTTAAAACCAGTCGAAGATCTTCGCATAACTTATGCCTAAAATCTCAAAAAAATCAAAATCCAATCCCAGATTATCCGCTAGCAGCCCCCGAGCTTTGAAATAATATTTTAGGTTTAAAGATCAAGGAAATCTTTAAAAATCCTTATCTATTTGGAATCATCCGAGAATCCTATCATCGGTGGTTAGTTAGGAAGGTTATCCCTAAAAAACCGGCCCTAATGATGAAATATGACGTGTCGAAGATACTGTTCAACACAGTAACCCTAGCTGTTGGTTATAAATCTAAAGCAGTAAGCTTTGCTCATTTCACATCACATAAGTGCTCTACCTTTCGCTCCTCCTTGAGCTCGACGCCTTCGGCCCCCAAGTGTGCGTGTGTAGCCCCCGAGCACATCCTCAAAGCTCTAGCTTTACTCCCATTTGTGAATGCGAGAGAAAAGAAAAGTCCTTACATGCTCAGCAACCATGGGTCACAAGAAGGCTGCCATGAAGAAAACCGATGATGCTCCATCCACCAAGCATGTAGAGAAGAAGAGTACCAGGAAGTGGGCATCGTTAGTAGATCCAAACACGAGACCCAATTCCAAGACCCATCCTTCACCCGCGAATGCCTGGAAGTACTGTACCGCATCCAGTGATGATCTGCAAAGCCTAGTGGCCCAAGATTTACTCCTCTCACAAGAAACTCTTGAATGGAAACCTTGCTTGAATTGTCAATTTCCCACCGAAAATATCGATGAAATTCCTCTTTTTATCTCTTTTTGTGAGCGTGGAGTTGGATTACCAATTTCGTCTTTCTTCCGAGAACTTCTTGATTTCTACAAGCTCCAACTCCACCATCTTTATCCCAATGGGATTTTGAACATTTCTGTTTTTGTCCATGCTTGCGAAGCATTCCTTGGAATCAAGCCAAGTCTGCATCTGTTCGGCACTCTTTACCATATCAAACCCCAACCAACTTTCCATAGGATGGAAGTAGTTGGTGAAGCAGGAATTCAATTCGGCCAGAGAATGAAGGATCAATGGTTTGATATGCCGATCAAGGATTCGTGGGGAGATTGGAAATCTGACTGGTTTATCATCGGTAAGTTGTCCTGAACGACTACTTTTGTCATTGTATCTTATTCATGTATACACTAATCTTATTTTGTGTATTTTTAATACAGCAAGAAATCATGGCAAGAGCTGTCCAGTGAAAGATGGGTGGTACCCAAAAGATTTGTACAACTGGAACACCAAGCCAAGCGCTAAAGAGGCCAGGGATGTACCCGCTTTGCTAAAGCGAGTGCATGTACTGAAGAAGAAGGGTCTCACCAGAGTAGAAATTGCATTCAGTTTTTTAAAACGAAGAGTGCAACCTCTCCAGGAGCGAGTAAACTTCGGATTCGACTACGAAGGAAGCTCGGATCCCTCGCGGATGGCACCAGAAGAGTTAACAGATGAGACAGTGCTAATGCGAGTTAGCAGATGAGACAGTGCTAATGCGGATGGCACCAGAAGAGTTAGTAGTGGAAGCTCGGATCCCTCACAGATGGCACGCTCGTATGTTTACCGGTATTAACAAGATTCCTTTTATCGTGAAGGAATACTTGAAAGGCCAGTCTCGAAGCCCTGTAAGTAATCTAATGCCTTGTACCATTGAAAGTTGGAGAATAACATTTCATATATGAATGAGTTATCTTGTCGTAACACATATTATTTGAGTGGGTGCCGTAATGTAGTCTTCCAATGAAGAAAATGATGGACCAGTCGGCGGCCTTACCCAAGAGGAGCGGGAAGACTTCGGTCAGAGCTCTTCAGAAAAAACCCAACTTGTTGAAGAAGAAATTAACGCAGCCGCCAATGATGAAGAAGAAGACATAGCTGAGTTTGATGAAAATACAGATACGCACCCATTAGACCAGGAGGACCCCAAGGGTAAGTCCCTTGTACCCGACCTAGCAGTTATTGAAGATTATCATACCATAGGAGTAAAAAATCCTGACAGCAGTAATCCACCACCAAAAATTCCATGGGGAACCTTTAAACTAGAATTTTCTAGAGAGCCCCCAGCAATCACTGTAGGGGCAAAAAGGAAAAGGACTGTGCAATCACGATCAGAAACTCCGTCGAGTGGTTATGTCCCTGGGCGGAAGAAGGCAACACATCAAACTGTCCAAGTTTATTACTACAGCCCAGAGCTCATCCACGACTAGTGCCATGGTGAGTGGGACAATATGAAGTACTACCAGCTCCAAGATGGGTGTCTTGAAGCTAAAGAAGTTTAATTTCAAGCCCAGATCAACATCTCTTTCAGAGTAAGTAAATTAGTCGCTCGAGCCCTATATATATATATCCAAGTGTCCAATTAATAACTCCATTACTTGTTTCATGACTCCGTTCGGCCGGTTACCCCCCTAAGCCGAGCAAGCCACCGAGAGCCATCCACGTCAACCAAACGACAACATACGACACGTGGACGACCGCCAACTCATCCCGAAGGACCGACAAGTCACCCTGGGCCAATTCGACACGAACGCCAAGCACCAGAACCCAGCCCAGGAGGTCCAGAGGATAAGGCGGTGCAGCAGGGGCAGGCCTGGGCCTTCGGCCCAGTTCGGCCGAATTCTGGCCTTCGGCCGAACCGACCCCGGCTGGAAACCGCCTCCCAGGGAGCAATCCAGACCGTAGGGGCTTGGAGCAATCCAGGCCGTAGGGCCTTGAGTCGGTGGATCCACCGGTTTGGGCAAACTGGGCAGTTCGGCCGAACCGGGGATTTCGCCCGAACGGCCCAGCACCGCCTCCCAGCTGCCTTGGTTGCTACTTTGCCTCCACCGTCCTTCCTTGCTATAAATAGAGGCCCGGTTTCACCTGCAAAACACAAAACACAAGAGAAGAAGAAGAGTAGGCGTCGCTAAGTTCTGCCACTCAGTAGAAATAGGGAGAGAGGAGAGGTGAGCGTCCCGGAGAGGAGCCGGAGTGTCGGCCCCTCTTCCCGCTGTACCTCTACGGATGCGGCTCTGCTTCAAGTGACATCCGGATCATATCTGGTAACTCTTGTATCTCTCTCTGATTAATTGAGCATTCAGTTCTTACATTTATATACTTGTCTCGTTCTTCGTCAATGCTTAGTTGATTGGTATAACTGTATACTGGTTGCTTAGCTTGGGTGCTTATCTTGCTATAGGAGATAAGTAGTTATTGACTAGTGTAGGAGTCTAAGTTTATATCTTTGCTCGAGGACGAGCAAAGAGCTAAGCTTGGGGGAGCTTGTTGGCGGTTGTTACAACCCAAATTCGACCACCAATACGCGGGAATAAATGAGAGACTATGCAACATTCCATGTACTTAGGTTTTATTTCTAATGGAGTTCCACGAGTTTTGGTGAGTGTCACTTGTGCAGGTACAACTACGACAAATACGCGCTATTGGGGCCGAAAATGACTGAATCGGCCGAACGACTCCGTTCGGCCGGTTACCCCCCTTAGCCGTACAGACCACCGGGAGCCGTCCACGTCACCGATGACCAAGCAAACACGATGCACGACACGTGGATGACCGCCAACACATCCCGGAGCACCGACACGTCATCCTGGGCCCAGTCAACTCAAACCCAAGCACCAGAGGCCAGCCCAAGGGGTCCAGGAGCAAGAGGCGGTGCACGGGCATCCCATTTCCACACCCAGCTATGAGCTACGTCCCGGCTTCATAGCCATGGTTCGTGAGTAATCGTTCTCAGGAACGAAGGCCGAGAGTCCATACGCGCATCTGCGCGAGTTTGAGCAACTCTGCTCATGCCTGACCATCGCGGGCATGACATAAGAGACACTCAACTGGAAGCTATTCCCGTTTTCACTAGCGGGAGGAGCAAAGAAATGGTACTCTCTAGCTATCAGTACTATGGACAGGAGCGGAGTTGGGAAACTCTCAAAGAGAAATTCTGCCTAAATTTCTTCCCAATTTCCAAGGCAGCCAGCCTCCGAATCGAAGTTTTTACCTTTAAGCAATTAGAGGGAGAGTCGTTAGTTGCTGCCTGGGCTCGTTTCAAGCAAATCTTGGCATCCAGACCAGACCTCTCTCTCTGGCAGCTTCCCATGGTCTTCTCGTTCATCAGATGGACGTTAAGACAACTTTCCTAAATGGAGAGTTGGAGGAAGAGATCTAAATGGATCAGCCAGAATTGTTTGTAGTGCAAGGTCAAGAAGGAATGGTGTGTAAGTTGATAAAGTCTTTGTATGGCCTTAACCAAGCTCCTAAGCAGTGGCATGAGAAGTTCGACAGAACTTTAACGTCAGTTGGCTTTGTTGTGAACGAAGCCGACAAGTGTGTGTACTATCGCTATGGTGGGGGCGAAGGAGTGATCTTGTGTCTGTATGTAGATGACATACTGATATTTGGGACAAGCCTTAATGTGATTAAGGAAGTCAAAGAGTTTTTGTCTCAGTGTTTTGAGATGAAAGATTTGGGAGAGGCTGATGTGATCCTAAATATTAAGCTAGTGAGAGAATGTGATGATGGGGTTGTTCTCACACAATCCCACTACGTGGAGAAGGTCTTGAGTCGTTTTGGATATAATGACTGCAAGCCATCTCCAACACCTTATGATGCTAGTAAAATATTACGGAAGAACAAAAGAATAATGAGAAATCAACTGAGATACTCCTAGATCATTGGTTCACTGATGTACCTAGCCAACGCTACTAGACCCGATATCTCGTTCGCTGTGAGCAAACTGAGCCGATTTGTGTCAAATCCGGGAGATGCTCATTGGGAAGCTCTTGAACGGGTAATGCGCTTTCTG
Organism: Echinochloa crus-galli; assembly: GCA_900205405.1. Lineage (NCBI taxonomy): Eukaryota > Viridiplantae > Streptophyta > Magnoliopsida > Poales > Poaceae > Echinochloa > Echinochloa crus-galli. The sequence goes on along the minus strand of OAMR01000131.1, from coordinate 1,587,802 downwards.
AAAGGTACTGTGGACTATGGAATTCACTATACCGGGTACCCTAGAGTACTGGAGGGTTACAGTGATTCAAACAGGATATCCGATGCAAATGAGATTAAAGCCACAAGTGGATATGTTTTCACACTTGGAGGTGGCGCTGTCTCCTAGAAGTCTTGCAAGCAGACCATCTTAACGAGGTCAACTATGGAGGCAGACCTCACTGCATTGGACACCGCCACTGTTGAGGCCGAATGGCTTCGTGATCTCCTTATGGATTTGCCGGTAGTTGAGAAACCGATACCGGCTATCCTCATGAACTGTGATAATCAAACTGTGATTGTCAAGGTGAACAGTTCAAAGGATAACATTAAGTCCTGTAGGCATGTAAAGAGGCGGCTAAAATCTGTCAGGAAAATGAGAAACTCCGGAGTGATAGCCTTGGACTACATCCAAACGGCTAAGAACCTGGCGGATCAATTCACAAAGGGTCTTTCACGTAACGTGATAGACAATGCACCTAGGGAATTGGGCTTGAGACCCATGTGTGTTACTCAGTAGTGGTAACCTATCCTATGTGATCGGAGATCCCGTGAATTAGGATGGTGAAACAAGCTACTGTTTAACTGAGAGAAGAGAACCTTTGAAAAGGGCTCATTCCAATGGAGGTGCATTTCTCTTCTAAGTCTGTATGGCAGGTTGGTGAAAACCTTAATGTGATCCGAGTGGCTCAATAAGGGCAAAGATGTTGACCTACAGAACATCTCAAAGGATTGCACCTATATGGGTTCGATTGCTAGTCACAATCTATGAGATAGGGTGATCTCTACATACCCATGAAAGGCACGGAGTATGACTTATACGCTCCAACCCGAGGGAATGCTTATAGCAGCCTAGTACCGGCAAAGGGGCTCTAGTCAAGCTTATTTGCACAAAACTGTCAATTCAAGGCATAGTCCACTGGTCAGTTGTGAACAAGTGTAGCTCTTGCCCCAGGTGGATGTTCAACTTAAAAGTCCCCGCCATGAGGCCAGTATATCAAAACAACAATGAGTCGAGAGTATTTCCTTGTGTACCTTGAAATTCTTGGTGGGGATTGTTAGATTAATTGGGCCTTGGCCCATTTAAGTGTTAATTAATCAAAGAATTAAAGGTACACTACTAAATGCTAGGGAATTAGATCCCGGATGGAGAGTCAACGGGAATCCTAACCAACTTAAATAGTGGACCAACTGTGGACCACTTGTGAAGTTGGTAAAAAGAGAAGGGTGTGCCATGCGCGCGCTCGCTCGCCTCGCCGTGGCCGCTCGGCGTGTGCTGTGTGATGAACCTTTTGCCACAAATGACATTGATTGAGTCTTAAACGTTACCTGTAACTGCCGATTTGATGGCTGAGAGTAACTGATGACGTTTAATGGCATCTCTCCCTCTCTGGTACTCTTTTCAGGAGACCTCTCTCTTCTCCTTGTTTTTGCTGCTCTCTTGCATTCCCAACGCAAGCTTTGCGCGCACTCTGCTCACCGAGCAGTTGCCTCCGAACCTCCTTCTCAGTGATCCTGCTCGGGATAGGCGGGCGATAAGGTTTTTGGGGAGCGTATGAGTACGCGCTTGCTCGCTGCTGTGAACGACTACTCCCTGCTGGCCAACTTCGTCAACCCGAACGACTACTTCCTGGTGGCCAACTTCGTCAACCCGAACGACTACTTCCCGGTGGCCGTCTTCCTCACTTGAACGACTACGTCCCGGTGTCCGTCTTCCTCACGTGAACGACTACGTCCCGGTGACCGTTCGAGGGACTCCACTGCACCGACTCACCACTGCACCGACTCGCCACTGCACCGAATTAGATCAACTACTTCGAGCAAGGCTAGTCGAGGATGGTTAACACTATTCCTCCAGCTGGTGACGGCGCATCCAGTGCCTCCGGTACCGGCCCCGCCTCTGTGTACATCCTGAACATCTTTTTGTTCTTATTTCGGTTTCTCATATTGTTCATGTTATTTAGGAAAATTAACTTGAACACTGGCACATGTTATGTTACCACTGGATCACTCACTGCTGTCATGAATTTGTTGCTAATTTCTGGAATTAAAATATACCGAATGATGCCTAAATTTCTAACACAAGCTTCACCGCGCCATCACGAACGCAATCCTGAGGTCGTCGTCGCCGTCGCCAATCTGCCGCAGGAGTCCATGCATGAACTGCCGCCGTCTAAGACGAGTTTGGTCCTCGATCGCCGTTTCCATCACCAGCGATAACCGTGAGCACACCCTGTCGCTCCTTGTCTAGTCCCTGTTCTATTTTGCCGATCAACTGTCTCCCATATCCCTCGCATTGTACAGATTCGTCGGCCGGTTCATTACCATCTACACCACTCTCCATCGCCGTTGTCGCGTGCCAGCGTGGCCGGTCACTCGCTTGCTGCTGCCATGCTTTATGCCGAGCTGCATCCATTCGTCGCCAATCACCAGGAGAACTCTCGCGCCCGCCTGAAGCGTGTTTGCCTTCTGAACCTGTCCGGTAACTGAAGTAGTACCGCCGCTGAGCGCCTATATGACGTCTGCCGGGCACGCATGTTCATCGCCGTCGAAGTGCCTAGATTAATCATCTTCTCAGACCCGACGTAAGCATCTCTCCTAGCCTCTCTATTTTTTTTTCTTTTGATTTTTTTCATGCAACAAGAGCATGCCTGTCCAGTTTGCCCAACACCGCTTATGATACTGCGTGTAGTTTCTATTGTCATCACCTCCTGTCTATTTGCGAAGATCGATCAATTGAAAAAGTGCCCTTTTATCCATCCTCCATATTATTTTATTGCTCAGGGTTACCAATCATTTTTCTTTCCCTTCGAGTACATGCACGAAAGCATCAGAAACTCTGCTCTTGAACTATCAGCTACCTGCATGGCACGTCTTTGGTTGAGCTGCTTTTTAGTGCCATGCAACGCAAGCATGTATATATGTGCAGTACAATGTCGCCCCATGCATGACCGTACATCTGTTCATTTTCTTAATTAATTCACCAGATCCACATCATGATACTGTGTCTTCCAAAACCTCGCATCCCATTATCTATGTTAATCAAATGACAGTATCATTTGTCCTTTGTTTTCTATACCCCTTGCATAATCGTTACTCCCTGATCCAATAGTTATCTTCTCTCTTTGAAAACACGTATCTTTTTTTACTCTGCTCTAGCAACTCTCGCCACTCGTGTACCCGGCAATGATGGCAACGTATGCTTCATTTGTTCTCTTTGAAATGCTTGGCGTACTGTTATTTATTTTCTTTGTTTGCTTGTTTGTATGTTTGATTGCTGCGAGTAGAATGAACGCGGTTTGCGAGATTTCGAGAAGAAGACTTTAAAGACTTCGAGCAGTTATATGCTGGATAAAGGCAAGTGTATTATATTCATGCAATGCCCTAATAACTATTAATTTCACTATCCATGCTGGTGTCTTAATTTGATGGGTCACATTTAAGGATATGCCTAGCCACCATGATAACTATGTTAGTGGTGAAATATATTACATAGCCAAATATGCTGTCTTAATTACAAGATCACTTGCATTAATTGGAACATGGAGAACCACCCGGAAAAACAGTACAACCACATGCATCATATGGCTCTGATCTTGGCTAATTAATTAGAAACTTTAGTGGATGGTAACCTTACCTGAAACGGGCATGGGGGAGGCCTTGATGGGGTATATCCATATCCTCTTGAGCGGTATGCTTTGCTAAGATATTGCGCTCACTAGGGAGGGTTATGGTCTGCTTGGACTGGAAACCTTAGCGGGTTACTATTTACTAAGGAATCTTTGTAAAGGCATTGTAGCGTCCCTATGCGGTCACACCTCAGTAGTGTGATTCAAGAGGTTGGACAACCTCGGCATGGTTGGGTTTAAAGTTCTTTTGAACTTTTACGCGGCTTGTGGTGAAAGTGTACAACCTCTGCAGAGTATAAAACTGATATATCAGCCGTGCTCACGGTCATGAGCAGCCTGGACCCTTACATGATTAATATATTTGAACATGATCTAAATTGTGGTTACCTGAATATGATTTTGGGTTTATTTTGATCAATTAATTGTGGTTTGGTATATACTTATACTTGCTAGTAATTAGGTGCTAATAAAATTTGACCAACTTAAAAATGCTTACTGCAGTTTATCAGCCAACCCTTTTGCCTTAGCCCTGCATGTCATATTACATTTGCTGAGTACGTCATGTACTCATGCTTGCTATTTCCAAATTATTTTTGTTTCATATAAATGGATGCTGCTCAGAAAGGAAAGATGTTGTGAAGATTCACGAAGACAGTGCTGAAGCCTAGGCGTACGCAACCCCCAATCGACTGCCTGTGAAGTTTTGAGCCTTTGTTTTAAGGATACGTTGTATACCCTGATAGACTAGTAAGTCATTTATAGTTTATTTTTGTGATACTTTATCTGTTATTCACTACTAGCTTACTGTATGTGTGAAAATTTGATTTTGGCACACATACAGGGTACACTTGGTTTGTTTTCGAAAAACCGGGTGTGACACGTCGCCTTCTTCAGTTTGGAGGTGATAGGTTCCAGCCCCAATAACTTGTTTTACAATAAATGGACCTTCCCAACGTGACATAAGCTTGTGGAGGCCATCAGTCTTCTAAACACGTGTCAAAACCAAGTCTCTTGTTGTAAAGGAACGAGGTTGAATGGAGTGTTGATGATAACACCATAAGCCTTGGAGATATCGTGTGTTCTAGATGAGGGCCGCTACCCAAGCTTCTTCGACACCATCAACATCTTGAATACTGACCCCAGATCTGTGATGATGTTATGGGAACGCCAAATCTCTGGACAATGACATCAAAGAACTTGATCAAATTGTCCGTCGTGGCGTTTACAAGTGACATTGCTTCAATCCACTCGGTAAACTTGTCAATGGCTACAATAAGCCACTCGAATCCTCCCAGAGTTTTAGCCGGAGGTCCAACAAGATCGAGGCCCCAACAAGCGAAAGGCCAAAATAAGGGGATAGTGTTGTGTTCGTGAGCTGGGACATGCACTTGTCAAGCAAAAAACTGGCAGCCTTGGCACTTCTTGACAATGTCTTCTGCATCTGCTTTGGCTGACGGCCAGAAGAATCTAGCCCTGTAAGCCTTCCCTATCAGTGTACAGGAAGCTGCGTGATTATCGCATACACCTTCGTGAATTTCTTGTAGTAATTCTCTTCCTTGGTCAGTTGTGATGCACTTCATCAAGACGTTGACCGAAGCCTCACGTCGATAAAGCGTATTATCCAGCACAACATAGTTTGCAGCTCGACACTTGATGCGTACTTGTTCCTTTTTATTCTCTGGAAGTTTGTGGTCTTTCAGGTACTCGACGAAAGGAGTCATCCAGTCGGTGTCGATTACCATGACCTGCATGTCTGGGCCGGTCTACATGGGAGTGGTTTCTCCGAGTGCCGGCTCCTTAATGGATGGCTCGTGTAGTTCATGGATGAATATTTCCTCTGGAACTTCTGCACGACGTGAACCTAGCTTGGATAAAGCATCAGGAGCAAATTTGTAGTCGCGAACAACGTGGTGAAACTTCAAGCCGTAGAAATTGCGCTTGAGTTCACGGACTTCTTTGACGTAAGCGTCCATCGTCTCTTTAGAGACGTCCCAGTCTTTATTGACTTGGTTAATAGCGACAGCAGAATCGCCATATACAACAAGTCGTTTGATACCGAGTGATGCGGTCAGGTGTTGGCGGTCGTTACGGCACATTTTCGACCACCAATACTCGGGAATAAATAAGGCTATATGTGACATTCCATGCACTTAGGTTTATTTCTAGTAAAGTTCCATGAATTTTGGTATGTTTCACTTGTGCAGGTACAATAATGAGAAATACGTGCTATTGGGGTTAGAATTGACCGATTTGGTCGAACGACACGGCCGGTTACCCCCATTAGCCGTAAATGACGCAAAGCACAATCGAAAGCCGTCCATGTCAGCAATGACCGAGCGACGACCGTGCAGGACACTTGGACCATCGCCATGTCTCCTCTGGGCCAAAACAACACAAAGTACATCAACACAAGGCAGGGCAAGGGGTGCAGAAGAAAGAGGCAGTGCAGGGGGCAGGCCTAGGTTGAAAGCCCAGTTCGGCCGAACCCCTAGCCTTCGACCGAACCGCCCCCAGCACGGGAAACCGACCCCAGGGCAGGATCAAGGCCGTAGGAGCTCAAGGCGGTGGATCCCACTGTTTGGCCGAACTGGGGGAGTTCGGCTGAACCATGGCGATTTGCCTGAATCCCCTAGATTCGACCGAACTACCAAGAACCGCCTCCTAGCTCCCTTGGCCGGTACTCCTCGTCAACCGCCACTCCAAGCTATAAATAGAGGTGTCCACTTCACTTGTAACACACACTCAAGCCAAGGAGCACATTTTCCACTTCTTTCTAGTATAGTTAGGATAGTTAGTCTGGGAGTTAGAGTTGAGTCGAGCTGTGCCTCGGAGGTTCCAGAGTCGTCTTTAGAAGCTCTGGTATAAGCTCTTGTATCTTTTCCTTTTCTTTTGTAGACTTTGAGTTATCAATATAAAGTTATCTTTATCATCATGTCTTGTCATTTATAGTTGCTTCTACTTTATTCTAGTTGCTCTATTCAGTGTTTAGACTATAGTCAGTTGTAGCTCTAGTGCTTCTAGATCTTGTTGAAGCCTTTGTCTTAGCTGGTTCTTTGATCGTGCTCAATACTTGTAGTAAATTGTCACTGGGGTATTGACAATGTTGCTTGGTCTTGCTAGCGAAGTAAGTAGTTGTTGACTAGTGTGGGAGTGGTTCCTAGACTAGACAATAACCTTAGTTTGCCCCTGAGTCTACGGAGGTGGTAGTCGTTAGGTCGTGACAGCCCTATACGGCCTACATAGTCCATCACGTTCGTCTCGGCCTGTAGGATCCCAGAGTGTAGGATTGGTGGCACCCCTTCTCATCCCGTTCTGCGTGTCATAGGTTCTATTGTCCCGAAGCTAAGACATTAGAGTTAACCCTGATCTCTGAGTGCTAGTTCTTCAACCACTGTATCTCTAAACCCGAGTGATATAGATAGATAAAGTACATAGGAGTCCTCTATCTCTTCTCATTGTCCTCCCAGCTATCTAGTCCTTCTCTTCCTTATCTGAGCTTACCTTGAGCTGTGTGTCATGGTATATCCATTCCAATCCAATACCGTTATCACCTGTCTTGCTAGTCATTTACCCTTCTCTAATAGTCTTGAATACTTGTTTGCTAGTACTCTTGCCATAAGCTTCCCTGCGGAAATATAATTACGATACCTCGGATTACTCCCCGATGAAGTGCTATAGCAGTAATTCTGTGCACTTGCAGAATATTTATATATTTTAGTAAGCCATAAGAAAAACCACTAAAACGCTCCTTACCCCAGTACCGGGATTCACAATCCTGATATTGATTGTAAGAAGTGTCAACACCTGGCGGAGCCCATGCAGCATGGCTTCATACTCTGCTTCATTATTAGTGACTTGAAACATAATTTATAAGACATATTTGAACTCATCACCTTTAGGATATATAAGTAGTACCCCGGCTCCTCCGCCTTCGAGCTTCAGCGATCCATCAAAGTACATATCCCAGTGCTCCGGGTGAGTAGTTGCCCTGGAGTAGTGGATCTCTGTCCACTCGACCATGAAATCGGCTAGGGCTTGAGACTTAATGGTTGTCTGGGGAGCAAAGTCGAGGTGATATGCTGCAATTTCTGCATTCCACTTAAAGATACGTCCAGTTGCATCAGGATTGTTGAGAATTTCACCCAACGGGAACTTGGTGACTAAAGTTATGTTGAAGGCCTGGAAGTAGTGTCTTAGCTTCCGCGAGGTGATGAAAATCGTATAGAGTAGTTTCTGGACTTGAGGGTAGCGAATCTTGGACTCGGAGAGTACTTCACTGATGTAGTAAATTGAACTCTGTACTGTGAATACATGGCCTTCTTCTTGTCGTTCGACCACCATAATCGTACTAACCATGTGTGTAGTGGCTGCGATGTACAGATATATGTGATCACCTTCTGTTGGTGCTGTTAGCACTAGAGGAGTGGACAGATATGTCTTGAGTTGTTCAAAGGTTGTGTTTACCTCTTCGGTCCATGTGAACTGGTATTGCTTTTTAAGCTGCTTGAAGAAAGGTAAACCTTTTTCTCCAAGTCGTGAGATGAATCTGTTTAAGGCAGCGATGCAACCTGTAAGCTTTTGCACATCCTTTACATTCTTTGGTGCTTCCATGGTAAGGATGGCCGTAATTTTGGCAGGATTTTCCTCGATGCCTCTGTTACTGACCATGAATCCCAGTAATTTCCCTGATGGCACGCCGAAGACGCATTTAGTCGGGTTTAGCTTCCAATGGAACTTTCTGAGATTGTCAAAAGTTTCTTGCAGGTCAATGATGAGGGTCATTGGCTGCCTTGTTTTGACGACCACATCATCAACATATGCCTCTATATTGCGCCTGATTTCTATTGATAGGCACTGTTGTATGGCTCTTTGATAAGTGGCGCCTGCGTTCTTCAATCCAAAGCATATGGTTGTGTAACAATATGCGCCAAATGGAGTGAGAACGGAGTCTTGATTTGGTCCTCCTTCTTTAGAGCTATCTGGTGATATACGGAATAGCAATCGAGGAAGCAGAGGAGTGCGCATCCAGCAGTGGAATCCACGATTTGGTCAATGCGCGGGAGGCCCATAGGATCCTTTGGGCAGTGTTTGTTGAGGTCTGTGTAGTCAACACACATCCACCATTCGTTGTTCTTCTTCTTCATTACCAAGACAGATTGGCCAACCACTTTAGATGGAGGACTTCCCTGATGAAGCCAGCCGCGAGTAGTTTGGCAATCTCTGCCTTGACCGCATCGCTTCCGTCTTGAGCAAAACATCTTAGCCGCTGCTTCTTTGGTTTCACGTTCTTATCAACGTCAAGTTTGTGCTTGACAAGTTCCCTAGGAACAGCAGGCATATCAGGTGGCTTCCAAGCAAAAATATCTTTATTATCACGAAGGAACTTGACGAGCACATCTTCCTATATACAGTCTAAATCTGCCCCTATGAGGGCAGTTTTGGATGAGTCACCCGTCCCAAAATCTACAGTTTCAAGCTGTACTTCTTCGGAGGGCTTAAAGCTAGTGCTTGTGGACTTCTTGCTAGGTACTTCTAGGTCTTCTTCCTTCGAATTCTTAGCCAAGGTAAGTACTTCCAGCATCTGGATGGGGACTTGCGAGGTAGTAGCGAACTCTACTGCTTCCATGTCGTAGTCGTAGGAAATCTTCACGTCTCCCTTTAGGGAAAGTACTCCTTTAGGAGCGGGCATCTTGAGGATGAGGTACACATAGTATGGAATCGCCATGAATTTGGTGAGGGCTGGGCGCCCAAGGATCGCGTGGTACGAAGTCTCGAAGTCTACCACCTCAAACTTGATGTAATCTATCCTGAAGTTGGCTTATGTCCCGAAGGTTACTGGGAGCATGACTTGGCCTAGAGGAATTGCGGTGTTGCCTGGGACGATGCCATAGAAGGGGGACTCTGTAGGCTTTAGGTACTTGGTGATGTCGAGGCCCATCTTCTTGAATGTATTCACGAAGATGACGTTGAGTCTGCTTCCTCCGTCGATGAGTACTTTGGTTAGTCTAGCTTGCGCCATGACTGGATCCAAGACTAGTGGGTATGTTCTTGGATTGGTGAAGTTGGTCCACTGATCCGTTCTAGAGAAAGTGATCGGGACTTCTGAGCACTTCAGGTATGTTGGGGTGGCTGGCTCAATTACCATGATCTCACGAAGAGTTAGCTTCTTGGCCCGCTTCGACTGGTCTAGTGTTTCGCCACTGAATAGGACTACTACGATGTTCTCGACTTGGGGAAAACCATCGTCGGGTTCTTTGTTGTCATTTTCCTCCTTCTTCTTGGCGGCTTTGTCCTTCTTGAGGGTTTGTTTGTCAAACTCTTACTTTAGATGGAAACACTTTGCCATCGTGTGCTTGCTGTTGGGGTGTTAAGGGTAAGGGCCGTTCATGATGTCTGTCGCTAAACGGTTCTTATGATTGGGGCGCTGAACTGTCGTGACTATGTTGTCTGGCTTGTGCTTCTTGTTGTCGCGATTGAAATCACGATTGTTAGAGCGATCATTGTGACGATCGTTATTGTCCTTGCTGTTGTTGTTATTGTCGTGATGCCTGTCAAAGCGTTCGCGTTCGTGATCGTCTTGGTCAGCCCACTCGGCAACTGTCCTCCTTAATTCACTGATGTCCTTGGGGCGTCGTCTTCCAAACTCACGGTGTAGTTCTCTTGTGTAGAGGCCGTCGTGGAAGCAATCAATGACTTCGCGATCGGAGATATCTACGATTGTAGGTCTTTTATCAAAGAACCTCTGGATATACTTGCGTATAGTCTCTCCCTTTTCTTGCTTGCAGGTTGCCAATTCGTACCGGGTTCCGGGTCATGCCCAGGTTCCCTAGAAGTTGGTGGTGAATTTCCTAGTGAGGTCATCCCAGGAGTCGATGGACCCGAGGCTGAGGCCCTCGAGCCATGTCAGAGGTGTAGTGTCCAGCATGACGGGAAAGTAGCAGACTTTGATGTCGTTGGAGCCTCCCGCCATCTGGATTGCAGTCGAGTAGATTATCAACCATTGTTCAATGTCTTGTTTGCTTGTGAACTGCTTGATTCCAGTTGGCTTGAACTTGCTTGGCCACTGAATGTCCTTGATGCGTTTGGAGAAGGCTGGGAACCGGTCGTACTTGTCCCTTGGCGAGTGACTGGAGTTGCTGTGGTCGAAGTTGTACTGTCGACCTCGGTTCCCCTCGTTTTGTTGAGGGTGAGGCTTGGTTACGGTGTCGAGGACGATCCTGATCGCGTGGGTTATCGCGTTCTCGGGGGCGGTCGTTATCCCGGGGACTATCACGATCGTGAGGCCTGTCGTTGTCGCGTGGATGATCTTGGTGGTGCAGGCGGTCGTGGTCACGGGCATGATCTTGGTCATGTTGGTGGGGAGGGGTCCATAACGGTGGTCGTACTCTTCGCGTCGGCGTAGTTCTGATTCAACGCGTAGCTGTCTACTCGTCTGGATTACAGAACGAGCATTGCGATTGGCGTTGATGGTGTTGCAAAGACCTTCGTCGCGTGGTCATCCACCGTCTTGGCTGCGAACGCGGTCTCCTCCTTGGTTCTGGCTACGGCCAGAGTCATGACCGCGTCTGTGGCCTCCTGTCATGGCGGTTGACGCCTCGCGTGGAGCAGCCACCGCGGCTCCAGTGCGCCTGCTTCCCGATGTGTGGTGGCTTGAGGCAGGGTTTGCCTAGTAAGTGCTCTAGCACGCCGTTTCTAGGAACGTAAGTACTTGTCGGACGGTGGGAGTGTCGGGCATGGCCCTGACGAGTTCTGCTGCCACGGTGATGTTAAGCGGCGCCTCCTGAAGCACTGGTTGGTCCCCGACCATGTCGAAGTCTTGTGCAAGGTTGCAGATTGCATCAGCACATAGGGCAGCGTTTAAGCGCCTCTGCTTGCGCTTGGCTTTCCTTGCTTATCGGGAGGTCTATTGTTTCTCAGTTTCTCTGTTGGCAGTGTGTTCTTCTTCGGAGATATTTGTTATGAGCTCACGGTCGTATTGGATGCCTTGGTCATCATTACCCGCCATGAACACCTGACGACCGCGGTCTTGATCACTGAGGGAGAGAACAATGTGGGTGGTGGAGAAGTTGTCGTTCAAGCTCTCTATTGAGGTAGTGAGCGAAGTAGTCTTGCCGTCTTGGTAAGGTAGATCTTCTAGGATGACCGCAACAAGTCTTGACTCGTTATCTTGGTAGGTCTCAGCTGGGATCACACCATGCCAGTGAACATCAAGTCCTCCTGGTGTTCTAGTTACAACTAGTCCTGACGGGAGATGAATGAGTGGTTCCTCCAACTCAAAGCTGGTGTTGAACTAGGCGCGATAGTGCAAGCACACAATGTTGTTAGGAGCGTCGCTCAGTAGGATCGTGAAGTCGTCTTCATCGTCGTCCTTCGATGGCTCGTGAGCTGGCTCGAAGTTTTTGCAACGATCCATGACCGGGCTAGGCTCTTGACTTCTAGTCTTGATGGTTCCCATGGTCTGCATCTGCTGATGTAATGCCACAGAGTTGGTGAGTCCAAGGAGGAATCGATCCGGGGGGTTGTCCGATGGCGTAGCCAACTCGGAGTTCCTTGCTCTTTCTGTAATTGGAAGCGAGTTGTACCCGGGCTTGACTTGGAGAGTCCCGACTGGATTTGGGGTCGGAGTCAGAGTCGAACACGAGATCGCGAGGCGTGTTGGACCTGAGGTCGACGTCGAGGCTGAAGTAGTCGTCAAGTCTTGTTTCTCGACGAAGTTGCGTAGCGGTTTCGGTGGAATGGCCGTCATCGAGTACAGGCCCTGGCAATCCACAAGGTAGCTAGCGAACTCGCCATTGCCTAGGTCGATGAAGGTCCAGGCGCCGAAGACAAAGGTCACGCCCTTCTCGATGCCGCGGGTGTTGAAGCTTGATCCCACACGCCTAATGGCGAGCTTGCGGTGAGTTGCCCCGCAGTGGGCGCCAAGTGTCGAAAATTTACGTCGAGCACGTCTGCCTAAGGGTATCCTGGGCAGTAGATTTGTGGGTCTCGTCGACTTCTAGGAACGATGGTGCACACAAAACATAAAGATTTAGATAGGTTCAGGCCGCAAATTGTGTAATAGCCTACGTCCTATGTGCTTGATTGTATTGCACGTGAGATTGAGTTGTTTTGGAGGGTCTCTGCTCCACTTTATATATCCGGGGAGCAGAGTTACAAGTCGGTTTCATGATACTAGTCGTATACAATAGGGAGTACTACACCAGCGTACCTTGGAAAGTCTCCTAACAGTACACGACTAGTTCTCCTAGTCAACTACTTGTCTTGCACCATATCCGACTAGTTTGGAGTAGCCAGGTCAAACTTCCCATAGCCGAGTAGTTTAATAATGTAAATGAATGGCCCTAGGGATCCTGGTTGATGGGGACTAGGGTTCCCGATCTTCCGTCAGTCGATGGATAATTCGTTTGGGGTGGAACGCAACACACCGATCCGGCTTTAAGTCAGCAACTCGAACCCTGCAATCTTAGCACAACGACTCCTCTAGTTATCAACCGTGTCACAACCCAATTGACCTCGCCAAGAAGGCTAATCCCTGCATGTGAAACGAAGAACACAAGCAAGAACTCGAAAGAAGCAGCTCTCAATATGAAGTAAAACTGTAGATGTATGGTTAAGATCAAAAGTTGGGGTTCTACAAACCGATAACGGCGAAACTGTTCTCGACAGATTAATCTAAGCAAAACCCAAACCCTAATTGTGGCTACTGAATTTAATAGTCCAGGGTCGAGCTAGGATTGGGGCGCGCCAAGGGGGGCCGTCCACAACATGGGCCGAGAGGCCCAACATGATACAAAGCCTGAAAAGGCCCAAAATAGGTGACACAACACCTTTCCGTGGTCACACAGTATGATCCACGAATCTTCAGGAGCTAGGACCAGAACCAAAAGAAGCATCTCATCGTCACGATTCCAAGCATCCAAGAACGCCTTGTTTGGATGTCGTATGAAGGAGAAATTACAGTTGAAGCGTAGACATGTCGGCTGAAACCGAAACGAAGATGATGTCCGACATGACGACGACTTGTAAATTGGAGACGAGTCCGGCTCGTGTATGTGCAACGTGGTGATGTCCTCATCATCCTCCCTTTCTTGAATTGGAGTCGTCCTCGACTCCATAGTGTCATCAAACTCCTGCACAAGGTTAGCGACAGGGGACTGCAAAGTACGAGACATAAAAGAATTTGTAGCAAGACACAGATTTCAATCTCGACCAAGCATTGTATAACATGGAGCATCGGGGTTATCACATAAAGCAACAGCAGCAGATGTACTAGCAATAAAAGTACCTCCTTTTAATTTAAAAGTACCTCCTTTTAATGGAGCATCAGAGGATGCAACACTAGCAGATTTAGCTCTATCTCTTTCAGCAAGCTCTCTAAAATGTTTCCTAATATCAGTAGGCGATAAAGGAAGCAAAGTAATTTTCTTGTTCTTATGCATGAAAGTGTATGTATTAGTTCTACCATGGCATGCAACATCATTATCAAACTCCCATGGTCTACCCAACAAAAGAGATGAAGCTTGCATCGGGACAACATCAAAATCAGCATAATCATGATAAGAACCAATAGAAAATTGTACACATGCCGATCTTGTTACCTTAGCTTGACCACTACTGTTCAACCATTCTAAGTGGTGGGGATTTGAAATGAGACACGTTGGCAATTTAAGCTTCTCTACCAAATCTGAACTCACCAAATTGTTGCAACTCCCACTATCGATTATGGTGAGCACACGACAGTCCTTGATGACGAGGAACATGTGGAATAAATTCTTGCATTGGATCTTCTCCGCGTCATCACGTTCCACCTGCGAACTCAATGTACGCTGCACAAGAACCACGCTATGGAATCCCGCTGATGCGGCAACCGAGTCAACTGCCTCACCCTCATCGTCCCCTAAATCTGCAATAGCGTTAGTCGCAAGATCTAAATCATCTTCAACATCACTAGCACTTACATATCCAGTACCATCGGGTGTAGTGATGAAAGCACGAACACTTGGGCAATCCTTCATGACATGTCCATGCTCTTGCAGCGGTGGCACACGATGCTGGTAGACTTACTCGATGAGCTCTTGTCAGTATTAGTCAGATTCTTGTTTTGTTGGACCTACACATTAGAGAACCGTACCTTAGAAGCTAGTGCCGGCGCTGATGGCGTCGAATCTGTACTCGATGGGGGCGTCGCTCGAGTACTTTTCGTTGGCATGACGGTCTTGGGTCATCCTTGCAATTCTTTTTCTGCAAGCATTGCAAGCTGGAACAACTGGTTGGTGGTAGTAAATTCTTTATAGTCAACAATATCCTAAATTTCACGTCTCAAGTCACCATAGAAACGACACACTTTATCCTCAGGATCCTCTACTACCCCACAACGAACCATGCCCTTTTGTAACTCGGCATAATACTCTTATACACATCTAGATGTGTATAAGAGACAGATAGAGAGGGAGTTGCAATTTCTTACGCAAATCACGCTTATAAGAGGCAAGAACAAATCGATCACGCATGGAAAGTTTAAGCGCACTCCAAGAAGTAGGTTGTATGTTTAAAGAAGCACATTCCTGCCACCAGATTATTGCAAAATCCTTAAATTCACTAGTGGCTTGCCGAACCTTATGCTGATCAAGAACAAGATGGGAAACAAATTTCTGTTCTATTGTCATCTCCCAATCTAAATATTCCTCCGCATCATAACGCCCATAAAAAGATGGTATAGAAAATTTAACTTTGGCGTAAGGATCATCATTACCTTGATGACGTCGGTTCCTGTTACCTCCCATACCTGTTGTATTTTTGCGAAGACGGCGACGACGTAGCTTCTCCACTTGGGTCTTGATGGGATCAGGCTCGCCATCAGACCCATAGATAACATCATCATCGTCATCCTCATCATAGGGTTCCTCTTGTTTGGGCTTGGGGGTTGGACTCGAGTTGTTGAACCCTTATTGTCAGCGTGGAGACTCGCTTGTCCACACCCTCAATTGTGTGACAGGCAGCCTTGACCTCCGTCGTTAGCTCCACTCCTTCATGAAGAGGTCCTTCAGCTCATTCGTTACCTGCACCAACTTACTAGACAAAACAGGAACATCGTCTAGCATGGTTAGTGATCAACAAATGCCCTAGGAACTATGTGGTTTGCTTGGTGGAACCACACCCTCACACACGTAATGTCTTACCATGTTCTTGCCAAGTTCTTACCAATGCAGGCAGTGGATGGTACAACCAGTGGCTGGTTCGTCATACCTGTGAGGAGGTAGTACCAAGATTGCAAAGGCTCTTCGCTGTACTGACCTGAAGTAGTGTATGTGGAGCTTTGGAAGGCACAATATATAGCAAATAATGAATGCAGAATAGCAAATTTCAATAAGTATCCAAAGTACAAGTCACAATTGCTAGCTTAGACGTGTCCTAGAGGTAGCACAACAAGTTGGAACAAGAAACGATAGAAAAATCTCACAGAACAAGCAAAACAACACTCTATGCAATTATTTTTAATCTTTTCAGCAATTTCACTCCAAAACCTCCGGAGTAGTAGGAATCATGAGTTTTTTATTTTTTGATACCAAAAGCTCCAAGCACACAAATTTGCACCCTTTTTTCTGGTGAGATGCGGCCTAGGGAAATTTAGGAACAAACGCTGAAAACCCTAAACCAACTTGATCAATTTTTTTCTTTATCTTCCTGATTTTTCTTGAATTTTTTGACTCAGGCAAACAGGGCGAGGCCAAGTTTGGGTCCCCTCACAATGGAGTCACGAAACTGCTGTAAAAAATTGAGCCAAAATGGAGCACCGAGCGAAAAGTTATGCCCGTTTTACTGAAGGTACCTCAAGTTATGGTTTTCGGGAGGCCCAATTTTCCCTAAGCCGCATATCACCTCCAAAAAGGGTGCAAATTTTTGTGGTTGGAGCTTTTGATATCCCTGTTTAGAGAAAAATATAAAAAAATAGTTGAAAAAATAAAAACATTCGGAGAGAAAACAAAATGAACCTTTTAGAAAAGAATGGGTTGTTTTCAATTACACAACAAATTCATGTAAATCTGAATTTTTACAAAATCATGATATTGTTTTGCCTATTGTTGGAACTGATACTTTACAACATTTACATAATGAAGATGACCATACAAAAGAACGGGAACGGGTAAAATTTTCAGGTAAAAGCTCTCTTGATGTGCTGAATTTGCCCTCCAATGATGCAAATAATGCTATACTCACCTTCTCTTATATTACCTTTGTCACAAGTAGGGAAGGAGCATGATACTTTCTATTTGAAGCAATATACATGTGCTGAAAATAATATTATTATGTCGATTACTTCTACACATGACGAACTGAAATTATTATATTCTTTAAACACTTTGGGTTATGTTGAGTTTGATACTTTATGTGCTCTTAGTAGTTTGGGAGAGAAATTTAGATGTGCTGAGATGTCATGGTTGTATACTTATACATATCATTTTATTTGCAAATATAACCGTAAAGGAGAGTATATGGTGCATCGAGTCTATATTTGTGCAAATCTGAAATCTCCTTTTGATGTACAAGATTGTGATCAACTAGATTGTTCCTCTAGTTTAACTATAACGAATCGGGTTCACTCTCAAGAAGGGAAGCATTATTGGCTGCTACCTATGTGTGCTAGTGCTTATTTTTCTTGCATTGAACATATAATAGCGGTTATACAACCATCTATGCCTGCATTGCGTTTTGTTAGTGCTACTCTTTTGCAGGATAGTGTTGGAAAAGATCGTGTGCATTTTGATCAAGCAGCCTACGTATTTGCCGACAACTCTATAGGAGAATATACTTTGGGAGATTGGAAATATGGTCATGTCACTCCCCATAATATTCTCAGTTCCCATATTTTTCATAACCTCGTGTTTCATCATGTTGTGCAGGGCCATCTTAGAGCATAAAAGACGCCGAGGACGGCTTTTCGTCAAGAAGGGGAGGATGATGAGGACATGACACCCATGCATATATCCTTGAGTGGTGCATGGGGTGGAGAAGAAAAAGACCAACAAGGTTTTCCAATTCTAGAAGAAGGCCAGAGGCTAATCTGATTCATATCCCCAAGGTGGAGGCCCAAAGAAACTCAACTTCGAGTCCACCTCGAAGTCCAAGAGCAGCCCGCGGTAAATTGGACGCTCAGGTCGCATACGGAGGCCAATTGCGACGTTCTTCATATGAATGGGAAGATAATTTTAAGGAGCTTCCAGTGGCGTAGGTCCAACCTAATAATTCTATCTGAGTCCTCAGGAATCGGCGAAACAATTGGATGTCCAGAATCTGCCAGGGTGTTGCGCCGCCATCTTTTGGACTGTTGGCTCATGTATCGTGTTGGGGTCTATTATGGACATGATTAGGGGGTTATGCACGCCCCAACCATCATATAATCAGTAGCCGCCACCACATTAGGGTTTAGGTTTTACTTAGCTTACTCACCATTCGTCGGTTTATAGAACCCCAACTTTGTGCTTAATCATACATCTGTAGTTTGTCACTTCCTTTGAGAGCTGCATTCTTTCAAGTTCTTTCTTGTGTTCTTCGTTTCGCAGGCAAGGATTAGCCTTCTTAGTGAGGTCAACCGGGTTGTGACAAGGTTGATAACCAGAGGAGTCCTGCTGCTAAGATTGTTGAGTTCGAGTTTTCTGACTTGAAGCCGGATCAGTGTGTTGCACTCCACCCAAAACGAGTTATCCTTCACCTGACGGAAGATCGGGCACCCTAGTCCCCATCAAGTGGTATCAGAGCCTCAGGTATTATCGTCAGGCTTACGCTAGATTAGTTTTGTGTCTTCGTCCTATAGTCCAGAAAATTGCCCTACAAAAATATTTGTTTCATCGTATTCCGCTGTCCTATTATCCCTTTTAGCCTTTACAATTTCATTTCAGATTCGCTATGTTGAGCTTGTGTTTGTGGTAGAGTCTTGTTGTTGGTTTTAGTTGTGTTCATGTTGTAGTTCAATCACCTATTGCTATGATTTGCTTGTTTCCGCCGCTATCCCATCCACCACCATTACCACATTACAAGTCATGCCACCGCATTACTCGACTTGCCCTTGCTTGCTGCCTTGCGTGAACTCCTATCGTGCAAGCCCTAGATAGGTTGCGAGCCATCATGTGTTCATCACCTTGCATCGCAGCCCTTCTTAGTTCATCTTGCATACCCTAGCCGTCGCCGCACTTTCTGCTGAGTTGTGCCTTTCGAAAATCATAACTTGAGGTACCTCCCATAAAATAGGCATAACTTTTCGCTCGGTGCTCCATTTGAGCTCAATCTTTTATAGTAGTTTTGTGACTCCATTCCGAGGTGACCCAAACTTAGCTTTGTCCAGTTTGGTCGAGTCAAAAAATTCAAAAACAATCGGGAAGATAAAGAAAAAAAATTGTTCAATTTGTTTCAGGGTTTTCAAGGAAGCTTCCTAATTTTCCCTAGGCCGCATCTCACCTTCAAAAAGGGCGCAAATTTTTGCGGTTGGAGCTTTTGATATCCCTGTTTAGAGAAATATATAAAAAAATAGTTGAAAAAATAAAAAATCGTGATTCCTACTGGTCAGGATAGAAATTGCTGAAAAGATGAAAAACAAGTGCATAGAGTGTTGTTTTGCTTTTTATATGAGCCTTATCCATTGTTTCTTGTTCCAACTTATTATGCTACGCCTAGGACACGTCTAACACAGCAATTATGACTTCTACTTTGGATACTTATTGAACTTTGCTATTCTGCTTTTGTCATTTGCTACTCCTTGCCACATATTTGGCCTTCCCAACGCTCCACAAACTATACCTCAGGTCAGTGCAGTGAAGGACCATTGCAATCTTGGTACTACTTCCTCACAGGTATCACAAACCAACCACTGTTTTGCTTTAGTAAGAACACTTGTAAGAATTTGGTAAATCATGTGAGAGCATGTTTCCACTGACACACACATAGTAGTTGATAAGGATAACCTTTTGTGTTTTCTCTTATCTACATACTAACAATGGCAGGAGACGATGAAATTGTTCGAGAAGTACTAAGTTCTCAAATGAAGAAAGCGGAGCAAAATATTCAACAATTTAATCTAGATTTTCTTTGTTGTGATGGAGAGGCGTTGCCGAGTCATCGTTGATGGTGAAAGTTGCAACAACCTTGCAAGCTTAGAGCTGGTTGAGAAGCTTAGCTTGACCACAAAGCCACATCCACATCCATACTACATGCAATGGGTAAATTCTTATGATAATACAACGGTAACTGAAATTGCACATATTGAATTTAGAATTGGTTCTTATAAGAATAGTGCTGATTTTGACATAGTACCTATGCAAGCATGTCATTTGTTGCTAGGCACGCTTTTGATTAATATGAATAATGTGATACACAAAAAGATTGGTAATAAATATTCCCTCAAGTACAACGGTAGAAAATTTATACTTGTATCTTTGACTACTGCTGAAATTTTAGAAGCTGATCTTCAAAGGTCGGAGAGAACACAGAATGAACTTTTTAGAAAAGAATGGGTTGTTTTCAATGACACAACAAATTCATCTAAATCTGAATTTTTACAAAATCATGATATTGTTTTGCCTATTGTTGGAACTGATACTTTACAGCATGTACATAATGAAGATGACCATACAAAAGAACGGAACAGGTAATTTTTCAGGTAAAAGCTCTCTTGATGTGCTGAATTTGCCCTTCAATGATGCAAGTAATGCTATACTAGAACCTTCTCTTGTATTACCTTTGTCACAGGTAGGGAAGAAGAATGATACTTTTGATTTGAAGCAATATACATGTGCTGAAAATAATATTATTATGTCGATTACTTGTGCACATGACAAACTGAAATTATTATATTCTTTCAACACTTTGGGTTATGTTGAGTTTGATACTTTATGTGCTCTTAGTAGTTTGGAAGAGAAATTTAGATGTGCTGAGTTGTCACGGTTGTCAACTTATACATATCATTTTATTGGCAAATATAACTGTAAAGGAGAGTATATGGTGCATCGAGTCTATATTTGTGCAGATCTAAAATCTCCTTTTGATGTACAAGATTGTGATCAACTAGATTGTTCCTCTAGTTTTACTATAACGAATCGGGTTCATTCTCAAGAAGGGGAGCGTTGTTGGCTGCTACATATGTGTGCTAGTGCTGAATTTTCTTGCAGTGAACAGATAATTGCGGTTATACAACCATCTATGCCGGCATTGCGTTTTGTTAGTGCTACTCTATAGGAGAATATACTTTGGGAGATTGGAAATATGGTCATGTTACTCCCCATAATATTCTCAGTTCCCATATTTTTCGTAACCTCGTGTTTCATCGTGTTGTGCAGGGCCATCTTAGAGCATAAAAGACGCTGAGGACGGCTTTTCGTCAAGAAGGGGAGGATGATGAGGACATGACACCCATGCATATGTCCTTGAGTGGTGCATGGGGTGGAGAAGAAAAAGACCAACAAGGTTTTCCAATTCTAGAAGAAGGCCCGAGGCTAATCTGATTCGTATCCCCAAGGTGGAGGCCCAAAGAAACTCAAGTTCGAGTCCACCTCGAAGTCCAAGAGCAGCCCGCGGTAAATTGGACGCTCAGGTCGCATACGGAGGCCAATTGCGACGTTCTTCATATGAATGGAAAGATAATTTTAAGGAGATTCCAGTGGCGCAGGTCCCACCTCAAAATTCTATCTGAGTCCTCAAGAATCGGCGAAACAATTGGATGTCCAGAATCTGCCAGGGTGTTGTGCCGCCATCTTTTGGGCTGTTGGCTCGTGTATCGTGTTGGGGTCCATTATGGCTGTGGTTAGGGGGTTATGCATGCCCCAACCATCATATAATCAGTAGCCACCATGACATTAGGGTTTGGGTTTTGCATAGATTAATCTGTCGAGAATAGTTTCACCTTTCGTCGGTTTGTAGAACCCCAACTTTGTGCTTAATCATACATCTGTAGTTTGTCACTTCCTTTGAGAGCTGCATTCTTTCAAGTTCTTTCTTGTGTTCTTCGTTTCGCAGGCAAGGATTAGCCTTCTTAGTGAGGTCAACCGGGTTGTGACAAGGTTGATAACCAGAGGAGTCCTGCTGCTAAGATTGTTGAGTTCGAGTTTTCTGACTTGAAGCCGGATCAGTGTGTTGCACTCCACCCAAAACGAGTTATCCTTCACCTGACGGAAGATCGGGCACCCTAGTCCCCATCAAGTGGTATCAGAGCCTCAGGTATTATCGTCAGGCTTACGCTAGATTAGTTTTGTGTCTTCGTCCTATAGTCCAGAAAATTGCCCTACAAAAATATTTGTTTCATCGTATTCCGCTGTCCTATTATCCCTTTTAGCCTTTACAATTTCATTTCAGATTCGCTATGTTGAGCTTGTGTTTGTGGTAGAGTCTTGTTGTTGGTTTTAGTTGTGTTCATGTTGTAGTTCAATCACCTATTGCTATGATTTGCTTGTTTCCGCCGCTATCCCATCCACGTTTAGCCATACAGCAATTTGAGCCACCACATTACTCGATTTGCCTCGCTAGCCGCCTTGTGTGAACTCTCGCCGTGCAAGCCCTAGATAGGTTGCATCTGCCAGGGTGCTGCGCCGCCATCTTTTGGGCTGTTGGCCCGTGTATTATGTTGGGGTCCAATGTGGACGTGGTTAGGGGCTTATGCATGCCCCAACCCTCATATAATCATTAGCCACCGCCACATTAGGGTTTGGGTTTTGCTTAGATCAATTCTGTCAAGAACAGTGCCGCCGCTCGTCGGTTTGTGAGACCCCAACTTCGTGAGTTTAATCCTACATCGGCAATTGTGTTGCAATCTTTCTCGTTCTTCCTTGTGTTCTTCGATTCGCAGGCAAGGATTAGCCTTCTGGGCGAGGTCAACCGTGCAACGCCGGTTGATAACCTTAGGAGACGTGGTGCTGCGATTGCGGGGTTCGGAACGTGTGGTTCGGAAGCCGGATCGATTTGAGTCACGACTCCACCAAATCGAGAGTTATCAGAACCTTTCGGAAGATCGGGGAACCCTAGTTCCCATCAAGTGATATCAGAGGACATATGTCCATGAGGGGTGCATGGGGTGGAGAAGGAGACCAACAAGGTTTTCCAAGTCAAGAAGAAGGCCCAAGGCTAATCCGATTCGAGTCCCCAAGGTGGAGGCCCAAGGAAACTCAAGTTCGAGTCGGCCTCGGAGTCCAGGAGCAGCCCACACTAAATTCATCGCCCAGGTCGCATACTGGCTCGGTTTTCGACGTTCTACATATTCTTGGAAAGCTAAGGAGATAAGCTTTCCAATGGCACTGGTGCCACCTCAAGATTCATTTTGAGTCATCGGGAATTGTCGAAACAAGTGGACGTCCAGAATCTGCCAGGGTGCTGCGCCGCCATCTTTTGGGCTGTTGGCCCGTGTATTATGTTGGGGTCCAATGTGGACGTGGTTAGGGGCTTATGCATGCCCCAACCCTCATATAATCATTAGCCACCGCCACATTAGGGTTTGGGTTTTGCTTAGATCAATTCTGTCAAGAACAGTGCCGCCGCTCGTCGGTTTGTGAGACCCCAACTTCGTGAGTTTAATCCTACATCGGCAATTGTGTTGCAATCTTTCTCGTTCTTGCTTGTGTTCTTCGATTCACACGCAAGGATTATCCTTCTGGGTGAGGTCAACCGTGCAATGCCGGTTGATAACCTTAGGAGACGTGGTGCTGCGATTGCGGGGTTCGGAACGTGTGGTTCGGAAGCCGGATCGATTTGAGTCACGACTCCACCAAATCGAGAGTTATCAGAACCTTTCGGAAGATCGGGGAACCCTAGTTCCCATCAAGTGATATCAGAGGACATATGTCCATGAGGGGTGCATGGGGTGGAGAAGGAGACCAACAAGGTTTTCCAAGTCAAGAAGAAGGCCCAAGGCTAATCCGATTCGAGTCCCCAAGGTGGAGGCCCAAGGAAACTCAAGTTCGAGTCGGCCTCGGAGTCCAGGAGCAGCCCACACTAAATTCGTCGCCCAGGTCGCATACGGGCTCGGTTTTTGACGTTCTACATATTCTTGGAAAGCTAAGGAGATAAGCTTTCCAATGGCACTGGTCCTACCTAAAAATTATTTTTGAGTCATCGGGAATCGTCAAAATAAGTGGACGTCCAGAATCTGCCAGGGTGCTGCGCCGCCATCTTTTGGGCTGTTGGCCCGTGTATTATGTTGGGGTCCAATGTGGACGTGGTTAGGGGCTTATGCATGCCCCAACCCTCATATAATCATTAGCCGCCGCCACATTAGGGTTTGGGTTTTGCTTAGATCAATTCTGTCAAGAACAGTGCCGCCGCTCGTCGGTTTGTGAGACCCCAACTTCGTGAGTTTAATCATACATCTGCAATTTTGTTGCAATCTTTCTCGTTCTTGCTTGTGTTCTTCGATTCGCAGGCAAGGATTAGCCTTCTGGGCGAGGTCAACCGTGCAACGCCGGTTGATAACCTTAGGAGACGTGGAGCTACGATTGCGGGTTTCGGAACGTGTGGTTCGGAAGCCGGATCGATTTGAGTCACGACTCCACCAAATCGAGAGTTATCAGAACCTTTCGGAAGATCGGGGAACCCTAGTTCCCATCAAGTGATATCAGCATACATATGTCCATGAGGGGTGCATGGGGTGGAGAAGGAGACCGACAAGGTTTTCCAAGTCAAGAAGAAGGCCCAAGGCTAATCCGATTCGAGTCCCCAAGGTGGAGGCCCAAAGAAACTCAAGTTCGAGTCCACCTCGAAGTCCAAGAGCAGCCCGCGGTAAATTGGACGCTCAGGTCGCATACGGAGGCCAATTGCGACGTTCTTCATATGAATGGAAAGATAATTTTAAGGAGATTCCAGTGGCGCAGGTCCCACCTCAAAATTCTATCTGAGTCCTCAAGAATCGGCGAAACAATTGGATGTCCAGAATCTGCCAGGGTGTTGTGCCGCCATCTTTTGGGCTGTTGGCTCGTGTATCGTGTTGGGGTCCATTATGGCTGTGGTTAGGGGGTTATGCATGCCCCAACCATCATATAATCAGTAGCCACCATGACATTAGGGTTTGGGTTTTGCATAGATTAATCTGTCGAGAATAGTTTCACCTTTCGTCGGTTTGTAGAACCCCAACTTTGTGCTTAATCATACATCTGCAGTTTGTCACTTCCTTTGAGAGGTGCATTGTTTCAAGTTCTTTCTTGTGTTCTTCATTTCGCAAGCAAGCATTAGCCTTCTTGGCGAGTTCAACCGGGTTGTGACACGGTTGATAACCAGAGGAGTCCAAGTGCTAAGATTGTAGGGTTTGAGTACGCTGACTTGAAGCCGGATCGGTGTGTTGTGCTCCACGCAAAATGAGTTATCGTTCACCTTACGTCACTCACCCATGACATCGGGGAGGGCACGACTTTCGTCTTCTATTGTTGGATCTTCATCACCTTAGGCAAGTTACTTGGCAGACAGCCCCGGCCTGTACTCGATAACGACGGCTTCTCCAAAACTGCTACGCGATATCGTTGAGAATCAACTCTCGACGACAACTTTAACTTCAACTTCGACTTCGACTCCGACTTCGACTTTGATTACGACTTCAACCTCAACTTCTACTTCTACTTCGACTCTGATTCGGGTTCAACAAGGAGGACCATACCATAATACGAATGACTACCTCGACTACTTGGCGACAACTTCGGCTCCAACATCGAGCTCGACTCCTATTCCGACTTCTACTCTGATTTGGATTCATCAAGTTGAAACCGGGTACAACTCTCTTCTAATTATGGACAGAGCAGGGGACTCCGAGCCGGCAATGCCATCGGATAACCGCTCGGGTCGATTCCCGTTCGGTTTCAGCAACTCCGCGGCTGTATATCAATAGATGTACATAACAAAGATTCAACAACTCACAACTCAAGTCTCCAGCCTAAACATGGAGGAACCCTGTCACTCCGAGCAGGCTTACCAGCCACCAGAGGACATCAATGAGGATGATTTTTTTCAATCTTACTTGCCGATAATCAAGACATCTACAACTGCTAGTTTAACACCAAGTTCGAGCTTGAAGAACCACTCATTTGCCTCCCGACAGGTTTAGTCATTACCAGAACGCCAGGAGGACTTACTGTTCACTGGCCTGGTTCGACTCCACCTAACTCCTGCTGGGAACATGAGTCACGACTTGCCGCAGTCATCCTTGAAGAACTGCCCTATCAAAACGGCAAGACTGCTTCGCTCACACCTTCAACAGAGAGCTCGGGCTACAACTTCTCTAGCACTCAGACTGTGCCATCCTCCAGAATCACCGACCCCAGTCGATAAGTTCTCATGGCTAGCACCACCAGAGTTAGCACCCAGTATGATACAACACATTACTAATGTCTCCAACGAAGCAACTCCCATGGACGGAGAAACTGAGGAACGCAAGACTATCAGGCGAGCAAGAAATGCAAAATGTAAAGAGAGACGCATGTAGGATCTAGGATACCGACTAGAGGGGGTGAATAGGCAGTTTTAAACTAAAAAACACAACACAAGAGAAATTTATTTAGAAATACTTGAACGATTAAATTTCTAGCCACTCTAAGCCTATGTTGAGGGTTTGCAACCTAGGGTGACAAGATATAGTTCAATCTCTCGAAAGTAAATTTCCAAATGAAATTGCTTGAAAGGAAATGAGCAAAGAAATGACCAAGTGCTAGAGACGAATTTTATCCCGTGGTTTCGATGAGTTGCTGGTCACCCCTAATCCATTTTGAGATGGATTCAATGTTCAACCGCTTCTCTATCAAGACTCTGCTTGATGTATAAGCTGGTTAGAACCAAAGAACCGCTCCAAATCTCAATTCCACTAGAGTTGCTCTTCACCGCTCCGGCGAGGTGAGCGCAAGGACCTCTCACATCAATCTAACAAGGCAACTTCACAATCTTCTTGAAGTGCTCAATGGAATCATTAACTCCAAAGTGTCTAGGAGGTGGCAACCTCCAAGAGTAACAAATCAACCCGCTCACTTGATGAATCCTAGTGCCACAATGATCAAATCCTTGATGCAACACGCTAGATGCTCTCAATCTCACAAGAATGCAACCTCAAAGCAAAGTGAGAGAGAGAGAGAGGAGAGGAGCGGCTCAAAATATGCAAGGAATCTTTTCAAAGTGCCAAGAGACCTCACCCCATCGTGGTAGTGAAGTATATATAGCTCATCTCATCGAAACTAGCCGTAATGTTCAAAACGCGTGAAAAATAGCTCTCACGGACTGTCCGACCCCTCATCACGGATTGTCAGAGTTTGAATCCAACAGTAAGATTAGTGAAGTCAAATGCATGTCAGAGTTAGCCGTTGGGACCTGACGAACAGTCTGCGGCCATCACAGAATGTCCGTGATGCATCACGGACGGTTCGGCCTCCCTGAGACAGACGGTCTAACCCCCTGGATTGCCAGGAAACGTCTCCATCAAAATCGAGCTCCTTTATACGGACTGTCCGTCCCAGATCATGGACAGTCCGACAGTCAGCGTATAGCTCGCCAAGTCAGCGCTCATGGGTCCACTAGTCATAACTAAGTCATGGACTGTCCGAGACAAAGCCACGGACCGTTCGAAGATGATTGGACATGGTCCAAACAAAATTTCCCACTTTTTCTAAAAAGGATTTCTTGGACTGTCCGAGAACCAACCTCGGATTGTCCGACCATCATGTCAGAACGAGTTTCCCTCAAGATTTCCAATGACGCCTTTTCCAAAGTTAGTCACTACTTATCTAAATGCAAACCATGCAAGTTAATGATCAGAGTGGCACTATAGATACATCAGGGCAATGACGTTGATCCCTCTTGATAGTACGCCTATCTAGCCTATTAACCCGGCCATTGTTCATCCACTAATCACCTCATGAATGATTAATAAAAATGCCCTATCTTATACCTTTGCCTTGAGCTTCTCCTAATGTATATCATCCATGAGATTTCTACATCTACATATGAAGCTCACTTCAATCCCGGGACTAACGTATTCTCATATTCTCAATGAAATTATTAGTCCACAAAGGTTGTTGTTAATTACCAAAACGCAAATTAGGGGCCTAGATGCCTTCAATCTTCCCCTTTTTGGTAATTGATGACAACCATATCAAGAAATGATTTAATTGAAGGTGAAACATGAAGTCACTTACTCATTGCAATGAAGTATATCATAGAGATAGAGTAGATGGATTCAAATTTCAAAATTAGAGAATAACTCCCCCTACATGTGTGCATAAACTTTTGCATTTCAATTTCTCACACATGCATGAATATGACAATTTTGGCGGAGTTTCCCCTACAAAATGGAAACCAAGTCAACATGCATATATATTCAATATAAATTTAAAAACACCATGTGTTAGCCTCGACTCCATATAACCACTAGAACAAGCCACAAGTTGATAATTATAGCGAACATAGTCCATCACACAGGCTAAAGTTCTAGTTTATTACAAACCACACATAGCAATATAAATTAGAATGCAAAATGCAAGTTCATGTTTTATGCAAACATGCAAGAGAGCTCCCCCTGAAGATAACACCTTCTTCATCACTCCACACTCTTCTCCCCCTTTGGCATCAAATACCAAAAGGTCCAGTCATCACGCGGCGGAAAAGATGGCGGTCGAGGATAGATACTATAGAAGTGACAACTGAAATCTGTGAAGGCGATGTTGAATGTGTCAAATGAGCTCTCAAGCTGTGTTTGGCAATCAATGAGCTGTTGGTGTTGGGCAGAGGTAGAAAGACCATCAAAACAGGCACTCAAGGCCTCTATGTCATTGTGAAACCCCTGGTGAATCCCCTGAAGTTGAGTCATGATTGGTTAAAAATATTGATTGTTCATTTTCTGCCCCATAGCATCAAAGCGATCATCAAACTGCTGCTAAAAACCCTGTTGCAAAGCCTCAAAACCAGTTGCCATCTGTGCTCCAAATGACTAAGCTAGGCTATCACTCATGGTTTTAAAATATGGAGTGATGTAACCCTCTAGAGGAGTCCAATAGTTCTGGGGCTGCATAGGAGGAGGAGGAGGCATAGCATGAGTACTCATATCAACATCCACATTCTCTTCTTCACCAAAATTATGCACACCTTCAGCTGCAGCTTCACCTTCTTCACCATATGGTGTCAGTGGCGTATTTAGAAATGACTTGGCATTGAAGAATGGCTGGAATACTTCATGATGAACCTCACATGGACCATTGTACCCAATCTTAGCTTTGATCACGGACATGATATAGGGAGCAAAATACATATTACTCTTGAGTGTCATCTTTTTATCAAACATCTGCTCAAATATCATCTAAATCACATTGAATCTAGTCCCATTCATGACATAGTTGATGACATTCCAGTAGTGATCACGAATGGCATCTCTATTTCCACCCTTAGGCATGAAAGTGCATCTAATAATGTTATTGATTGCCGATGGATGATGCCTAAGCCTAGTGGGTTTGCCAAACCAAGTTGGAATATTAAGATGAGCAGGTTCACAAAAAAATTTGAGAATTTTCAAAGATATCCTGATGATAGACATCAAGACTAGCTTCCCCATCAATGAAGTAATCATAATCAAGTTGATTAGCTGCTGCAAATTCTTGAAAAGTAGCTGAGTATCTACTTTTACCAGCCATCCACTCTATCTTATTTTCCTCAACATCAAGCTCATATGTAGCATAGAATTGTCTAATGATGATATTATTCCAGTTGCATATGTGTTCTAGAAAAGGTCTAAGTCGGAGGTTCTCAAACATGATAGCTACTCCTTCCAATACCTCTTTGGATGCCAGATATGAGAAATGAATGCTCCTGTGAGGATAAACTGTGCAATCAACCAAGTGACAGAAGACGGCATGTTCTTGCACCATTGTATGAAAATAGAGGTTGTTGGTGCTGCGAGGTTGAGCATAGGCATTATCATTTCTCACCTGTGCATATTCTTTTTTACTCCAAACTTTCTTTGGTGCAGTGTGAGAATGTATATCAATGATGTCATCATGAACACCAACTCCCCCTTGATGCATGACCGCATCTTCTTCTACCACAAAATCATGCTACCCCATTGAAGACTCAACCTCAGTCTCACCCACATAATCACTATCATGAGAGTCATCCTCTTCTGAACTTGAGACTCTACGACGCCTCTTGGAGGACCCCTCATCCCCCTTTTTCTTGGTCATACCCTTCTTGATGCGTTCGGCTATTGAGGTAATCACCTTGCGACCACTATCAATAATCACGTATTTAAGTCAATATCAATAATATAATCAACAAAATAGAATGAATGACCAATCCATGATGCCCTGTTCTAACTGATCACCGCCAGCGCCTGACGGACAGTCTGTGATGACATGTCAGACAGTCCGTCACTTACCCTTAGACAGTCCATCGGCACTATAGCGGTGACAAACAAGAACAGGGGTCCAAGAAATTTTGATCCCCATAACTCAATGAATAAGCAATTACTTTCAACCAAACTTTAGCCACAACATTACTAGGACATATCCAACACGTCCCCCCAATCACTTTTTCAAATCCATGGCCAAATTTCAGATTAGAGCCTCAAACCCTAGCCACCTTCTTGCTTGAAATCCGAGAGAAATAGAGAGAGATTTGATAAAATACCCAGATGACATGGTGGAGAATCTCGCGGAGAGTCTGTGGATGTGCTCGGACCATCCGGGAAGTGCTGTAATCAAAACCCCCAAGAGAAGGTCCCTTTCTTCACCAAGAACAAGAGTGAGAGAGTATGGATGTGATTGAGTCGAGTTTGAAAGATATGGGAGTGCCGTGCCCTTTTGACCCCGATGCGGGTGGTCCCACCTACGCGCGGCAGCCTTGGACAGTCCGTGAATTCCTATCGGACTGTCCGACCCTCTAGAACTGCTAGTTTTTGAAATCTCCCAACCTTCTGTGTAGATTTTCACAATTTACGGATGGTCCATGGACCATGACGGACAGTCTGTGAGGCTTAATCAGACGGTCCGTGGTCCTTTGATGGATTGTCCGTTCCTCAGTTCTTTTTCATCCTGAGATACACCAATCTGATAGCCAGATGAGATCCTTGGGTTCATTGCTCAAGATGTATGATGCATAAAGTGACATTATCAAGTGATGACTAAAGTACACATGTCATGCATCATGAGATAACTAAACAAGATTCAACTCATTTCTCAATTTTCAATAACAAGATTCATCCAAAGGCTTGGTAAAGATATCCGCCAATTGATCATTCGTGCTCACTCCATCAATCTTGATGTTACCCTTGCTTACATGATCTTTAAGAAAATGATGCCAAATATCAATATGCTTAGTTCTATAATGTTGAACCCGATTATTTGCAATCTTGATAGCACTTTCATTATCACATAAGAGGGGAATTCCATCTAATTTCACACCGTAATCAAGAAGTGTTTGCTTCATCCATAATAATTGAGCACAACAACTCCACACCGAGATATATTTTGCTTCGGCGGTAGAGAGAGCCGCCGAATTTTGATTCTTTGAAGACCAAGACACAAGTGAGCACCCAAGAAGTTGAAACCACCGAAAGTACTTTTCCAATCAACTTTGCAACCGGCATAATCTGGATCCGAATAACCAACCAATTCAAATTGAGCACCCTTCGGATGCCAAAGACCAATATTGGGAGTGAACTTCAAATATCTCATGATTCTTTTTACGGCGGTCAAATGACACTCTTTAGGAGCAGCTTGAAATCTAGCACCAATGCACACACTAAACATGATATCGGGCCTAGATGTGATAAGATAAATCAAACTACCTATCATGGATCTATAGAGTTTAACATCAACCGGTTTACTTCCCTTATCAAGATCAAGATGTCCATTTGTAGACATAGGTGTCTTGATTGGCTTTGAGTCTTCCATACCAAATTTCTTCAATATATTCTTCACATATTTAGATTGGCAAACAAATGTGCCTTCCTTAATTTGCTTGACTTGAAGGCCAAGAAAGAAACTCAATTCACTAATCATAGACATCTCAAATTCACTAGACATCATTTCTCAAATTTCTTCACAAAAAGATTCATTAGTGGAACCAAAGATAATATCGTCAACATAATTTTGACAAATAAAGATATCATTTCTAATTTTCTTAGTGAACAATGTAGTGTCAACTTTCCCAATTTTGAAGCCCTTAGAAATAAGAAAGTTCATAAGCCTCTCATACCAAGCATGTGGAGCTTGCTTTAGACCATAGAGAGCTTTGGAGAGCTTATACACGTGATTAGGCTTCTTAGGATCCTCAAAATAGGGAGGTTGTTAAACGTACACTAGTTCACTAATTTTAACATTTAAGAAAGCACTTTTAACATCCATTTGATAAAGTTTTAGATTACAAGAGAATGCATAAACAAGTAAAATTCTAATAGCTTCAAGTCTAGCCACGGGAGCAAAGGTTTCATCAAAATCCAAACCTTCCACTTGAGTGTAGCCTTGAGCAATCAATCTTGCCTTGTTTCCTACCACAATACCATCCTCATTCGTTCTCCTTGTTTCGAAAGACCCATTTTGTGCCAATGACATTGTAATTCTTGGGCCTCTCAACCAATTTCCTAACTTGGTTGCGGGTGAAATTATTCAACTCTTCTTGCATGGCCATCACCCAATCCGGATCTTCTAGTGCTTCATGTACACGTT
Source organism: Echinochloa crus-galli (assembly GCA_900205405.1). Taxonomy (NCBI): domain Eukaryota; kingdom Viridiplantae; phylum Streptophyta; class Magnoliopsida; order Poales; family Poaceae; genus Echinochloa; species Echinochloa crus-galli. The sequence goes on along the minus strand of OAMR01000131.1, from coordinate 1,555,501 downwards.
TAGACTCAAGAGAATATACAAAAGAATAATGTTGACAAAATGAAGCAACACGAGATCGAGTTTGGACACCCTTACTAATGTCACCCACAAGTTGATCAATGGGTGATCTTTGGCAATTTGACCATGAACCCTTGATTGAGCAACCGGATCTTGAGTTGATGTAGATGATGGAGTAGTAGAGACCAATTGCTCATTTTCTTGGGAAGAGTCATTGTTGCTTGATTCACCAATTTCTTTATTAGTTGATATAGAAGTAGAAGGATCCACTTGGCTAGAAATATGGGTCTTCATCTTCGTCTTCCTCTTCTCTTGGTCAAATATCTCCAATAGACATGTTCTTCATAGCCTCTCTCAAATCTTCTCCTCTTACATCACCCAAGTTTTCCTTCTCATCTAGAGACACTTTTGTTTCATCAAAGTGAACATCATAGGCTTCCTCAACACATTGGACTTGTTATACACTCTATACGCCTTGGTACAAGATGAGTACCCACGGAAGAATCCTTCATCACACTTGCTTTGAAACTTGGATAACCGAGAGCCTTTCCTCAAGATATAGAATTTACTACAAAAAACCCAAAAATATGAAATATTGGCTTTCTTCCAATGAGAAGTTCATATGCACTCTTGTTAAAAAATCCATGACAATATAGCCTATTTGATGCATGACAAGCGGTGTTAATAGCCTCAACACAAAAAGAGTATGAGACATTATACTAGGCTAGCATTGATCTTGCCATCTCAATCAATGTCCTATTCTTTCTCTCAACTAAACCATTTTGCTCTTGTGTATATGTAGTTGAGAATTCATGTTTGATTCCCTTCTCATTACAAAATTCTTCAACTTTAGTGTTCTTGAATTCACTTCCATGATCACTTCTCACTTTCTTGAACTTTTGATCAAATTCATTTTCAGCTCTTGTGACAAAAATCTTAAAGATATCACATGTGTCGGATTTGTCATGAAGAAAGAATACCCATGTGAATCTTGAGTAATCATCCACAATCACAAGAAAATAACTATTACCACCAATACTTCTATATGTAGTAGGACCAAATAAATCCATATGCAATAATTCCAAAGGTCTTGTGGTGGACATGACACTCTTGGTAGGATGAGTGTTGGCAACTTGCTTACCGGCTTGACATGCACTACATAATTTATCTTTCTCAAATTTAACATCATTCAAGCCAAGAACTAGATCATGCTTCACTAATTTATTGAGTTGTTTAATACCCACATGACCAAGCCTTCTATGCCATAACCAACCCATAGAGGCTTTAGAGAATAAGCAAGTAGTAAGATTAGCCTCTTTGGAAGAGAAATCCACAAGATATAAACTATCATGACAAAACCCCTTGAATATAGATTCTTTTCCATCAAGAGAGGTTACTTCAATATCATTGCTAGTAAAAGTACATGTATATCCATTATCACAAAGTTGAGCAATAGATAGTAAATTGAAATTCAAGGAATCAACTAGCAAGACATTTTAGAGGTTATAGTCATTTGAGATAGGTACATCACCGATGCCTTTTACTCCTCCCTTGCTATCATCTCCAAAGGAGATGTTGTCAAAGTCGGATATCTCTTCATCAAGACATGAGAAAAATTTTCTTTCACCGGTTATATGATTTGTGCAACCGCTATCAATTACCCAATGCCTTCCTCCGGCTTTGTAATTCACCTACAGGGAGAAATTACTTTCTTTCAGGTACCCAACTTTTCTTGGGTCCTTCAATGTTAGTGACCAAAACTTTAGTCACCCAGATAGATTTTAACTTAGAGCTACCCATAGAGCGACTAACAAATTTAGCACAAACAACACCTTGAGAATCTTTCTTAAGAATATAAGATGGATCCAAGGATACGGTCTTCTTGCTCTTGCATTTGTGATTCACATCAACTTTTGCCTTGCATACGTGACACATCATGAATTTAGCTTCTTCCTCAAGTGTCACATTAGATTTGACTAAATAAGCAATACCATTATTGTTCAAGGTAAATTTTTGTCCAACAATGATTCAACCGAGTATGGCTTCCAAACCACTTAGAGAGATCCTTGGACAAGCAATCAACTTCCTTTTTCAAAGATTCATTTTCCAATAATAGGAGAGATGCATCATTAGAAGTCTTTTAACTAATGCAAGATCTTGTACTTGTGCTACAAGAGAGGTTAGTTGAACATGACATGCAAGTATCACATTTATCATTCTTGATAGCTTTTTCGTTGGCCGCTTGTGCAAGGAGAGTGTTGTGAGCTTCCTTAAGCTCCTCATGCTTCTCTCTGAGTATCCTCCACGACATGTTAAGAGTGTCATGAGAATCCTTAAGATTAACATGAGAAGTTTTTAGCTCCTCATAGGAATTTTGAAGTGAAACATCTTTCAACTCCATATCCTTCAACTTAGCCTTTTCCTTGCGCAATTTGCCATCGGATTTGATAAACATATTGACAAGATATTCATATGAAAGAAGATTATCATCAAAAACATCATCATCATCATCATCATCATCATCATCATCATCATCATCATCATCATTATTGTCAATTATTACCTTTGGTTCACCTTTTAACATGTGACAATATGGCTTGGAGAAGAGTGAAGGAGCTTCCTTGACAACAATTCCGGCAAGACACTTTGATGGCTTGTTCTCATCATCACTTGCATCGGAATCCCATTCAACAAAGTAGGCTTTCCCATTCTTCTCCCTTTTGTAGTACTTCTTCTTCTTCTTGTACTCACTTTTCTTGTCTTTCCTCTTGTCATTCTTGCCTTCTTTCTTGTTTAGACAATTGATTGATATATGTCTGGTTTCTCCACAAGTAAAGCACTCTTTCCCTTCAAATGGATTCTTCTTTGAGAATTGATTTTTCTTCCCAAATTTCTTATTCTCAATAATTCTTTTGAGCCCTCTAACAATGAGAGTCATTTCCTTATCCGAGTCATCTTCTTTGTCTTCATGACTATCATCTTCTTGAGCGGCTTTGGCCTTGAGAGCAATGTACTTCTTTTCTTCATTTGTTGAATGACCATAAGCTTCTTTTTGTGATTGCTTGAATATATCATGTGTAAGAACTTCACCAAGCACCTCCGTGGGGGTCATGTTCTTCAAGTTTTCCCTCACAAGCAATGTCACTACTGTTTCATATTTCTCCAGAAGACATCTAAGAAATTTGTGAGAGAAATCTTGATCCGGCACATAAAAATCAAGGCACTTGAGCTCATTCACAATATCATTCAACCGATCAAACATGGTTGGAATATCTTCATCTTTCTTCATAGAAAATTCATTGAATTTGCCCTTGAACACATAGAGTTTTGCTTCCTTTACCGAGGATGTTCCATCATAAATTTCAGCAAGCCTGTTCCAAACAGCCCGTGAGACAGTGCTGATGCGTCTGTCTCGTTTCTTCACTGGAGTAACGCAGAAGCCGACGATTGTTGGAGAATGCTTGAAGCTCAATCCACCCGGCCCGGTAAGTAGTCGTTTGTATGTTGTATCCCTTGCTCACTTTCTTTTTGCCTAACTCAAGTTGTTTGTAACAACAACCAGCTACTGAAGATGACGATGAGGAAGTTGGCAAACTTGAGCCACAAATCTCGAAAGAATTAGAACTCCCCAGAAAATTTTGTTGAGGGCGATGCGGATCCAGAGGAAACCACTGAAGTTGACTCCAAGGCTGAAATGAAGACTGATGATGATACTGGTAAAGGAAAAGAACCCAAAGGTATTTTTGTTCCTCCTAACTTTGTCAAGATTTAATAATCACCATAGTGTAACACTTCTAGTCGTAATTTGTATAACTAGAAGCCTCACATGAACTACTGGCAGTACCCGTGGCATCCAAGCAGAAAAGAGCTGTGCGGAAGAAGGCGGAAGTAACAACCGTTGATCGTGTTTTTGACTGTGGACATAAACCATCAATCATCTTGTCCAAAGAAATCACAGCTCCTCAAGGATCATCTATGAGTAGCTATCACACCCAAGTTTACGCAGAAACCTGAATGCTGCTATATGTGTGTCCAGGATATGCACAAAACACATACAACTTACAAATAAGGAAATCATATTACATATGCTCGAATAAAATATTTTTACATCAAAGTTTAACGCAATAAGTAAATAAAAGAGCTGAAGTATAATTATTAACTGTCTCGATAGGTAGAGCCTCAAGTTCACAGGGACGCCGACTGGTTGACCACAGCTCAGTAGTATGGAAGATCCTTAGGAAACTCAGTAGCAGTAAACTCATTCACTCCATCTGTTACCCATCTGGGATTTTGTTGAATATTGGCAAGTGTAAGTAACTCATTACTTAGCAAGTATAAAATAGTGTATGAAGGCTCAAAAGTAAGGCTTGACACGGCTGAATTGCATTAGCTTTTTTAGTTGATTCATTTTAACATTATCCAATTTACAACAAATGAAGTAACATTAAGCATAATAAACATCATATTAATCAGGAAACCTCTAATCAAAAAGGATCCAGGCCGCTCTTGACCGAGAGCACGACTATCATGATAGATTTACACTCTGCAGAGGTTTCACCCTTTACCCACCGGTGACGTAATGCTCAATGGAGCTTTGCACCCAACCACGCAACATCACACTTCCTTTGGTGTGACTGCATAGGGATGCTATGAGGCTTTTAACAAGACACCCTAACAAGACAGTAGTTGCTAGCTTAACAAGGCAATGAGACCCTAGGCACCTAGATTGATTGACTCTTACGGAGTCACACCATAAGGGGGTCAATGGCGTCCAGAGCGCGGGCATCGCACCCAACAATGCACAACATGTGGAGTTCCCCGTCGCAGGGACTCCCAACGCGGGACTGTGCCTAACGAGACATAGCCAACGGATCACCCGTCCTCGGTGGACTCAAGTAACACCCTTTCACCTTGTTTCAACTAACGTCGTCGGCCCGTCGGTAACCACTGGCAAGCTAGAGACATACAAGCTACTTGTCCAAGACCAGAGTCATAATAGTTCCAGCGGTGGCGACAGGCACCTGGGTTTATAGGGGCGCGGGACGCGGCCCTAACGTGGCACGCACGCCGAGGATGGCCTTGGCACGCTCGACAAGGCTTGGCCTGGCGGCGGCGGCGGCGGCGCTGCCGAGTCCTGCCCCAAGACGGGTCCAGTGACTGGGCCAGATTGGGCCTGAATAGGGCCTTGCAGTCTCGACCCGAGAGGGAGGTGGCCCAACACGCTGAGAGGGAGAGGGGAGAGCAGGCCGGGTTGGGTTGAGTTTGATATTGGGCTAGATCTAGCCTAGTAGGAGTTTAGGGTTTTCTTCTTTGATTTTTGAAATAATAATTTCGTATGCAAAGATAAATCTAGAAAATTCTGGATAAATCATTTAAGCCACGAAAAATGCTCCAAAATTTCCAAAAATCCGGAGAAACATTCCAGAGAACAAGTTGGACAAGATGAACCCAAATAAAATATTTGGAGCTCATGAAAAAGACGATAGCACCTTCCAAAAATTGGAATTGGCTATGGGAAAAATATGAATAAATCCCAGAAGGCTCTGGAAAAATTTCCATTCGGCTTCTAATCGCATTTTTGAAACCTTTGCACACTCAAACACACCTAATGCAACCAGCATGAATGCAAGACAAGGAATATTATGACCTAAATTGTTTTATTTAAATTTAGAAAAATTGTTTTTCCTATACTAAATTCCCTGTAAATTAAAGAAATTATTTATATAACTATTCTTCAAAAACACATCCTGAAATCCAAAAATTTCTGGGTGTGACAGAGGTGCTACCAAAATTTTTAATTCACACCAGTGTTTTCTTGTTTTTTTGCAGGAGCCCACCGATGGCCCAGCCCCAACCGCCCCTGTCTCGCTGTCCTCGGCCTGTACGCTCCACCGCACGTCGTCATCCGTAGTCTGCACCGACACGTGTGTCGCTGCCTCGTCCGCCATCGAGCCCTAGGTGAGCACATGCAAAACCCCACACCGTCCGTATTTAATTCGTAGATCCATATTTAAGTTGTGCACCTTCTTGGCCTCTTGGAATTCTCCTTACCATCAGGCTTCTTTGCCATATTTAAGATGGAGAAGCATCTTCTGCCAAGATGATCCTCCATCTTATTACTGTAGGAAACGCAAGAACATGACAAAGAAGCCATACCGTAAAGAAAATTCCAAGAGGCCAAGAAGGTGCACAACTTAAATATGGATCTACGAATTAAATACGGACGGTGTGGGGTTTTGCATGTGCTCACCTAGGGCTCGATGGCGGACGAGGCAGCGACACACGTGTCGGTGCAGACTACGGATGACGACGTGCGGTGGAGCGTACAGGCCGAGGACAGCGAGACAGGGGCGGTTGGGGCTGGGCCATCGGTGGGCTCCTGCAAAAAAACAAGAAAACACTGGTGTGAATTAAAAATTTTGGTAGCACCTCTGTCACACCCAGAAATTTTTGGATTTCAGGATGTGTTTTTGAAGAATAATTAAATAAAGAATTTCTCATAATTTTAAAATGTTTCTTTAATTTACAGGGAATTTAGTACAGGACAAACATTTTTTCTAAATTAAAATAAAACAATATAGGTCATAATATTCCTTGTCTTGCATTCATGCTTGTTGCATTAGGTGTGC
>OAMR01000131.1:1523901-1534867 GCA_900205405.1 Echinochloa crus-galli | reverse complement strand
GTCCATCCCCGTGTCCCTGAGCAAGTCTTGCTCAAACACATGGTTGTGCTCGAACTCCTTCAGCCAAACCTCGTTGAGGGTGTTCTGCTCCCTTTCTGTTCTAAGGTTGATGTCACTCTCGCTCAGGAGCTGCCTGGCTAGGGGCGTGGCATGGCCCTATCCCGAGCCGGCTGCTCCGTGCTCATCCGTGTCCATCTGGCTCGAGCCTCGAGACGGAGCTGGGGAACTCCCAACATCGTCCGATCGTCGGCCTAGCCGGGCGGAACGACGGAAATATTTTTGGTATTTTCATTTTTTTTAAATGCAAATTATCATGAAGGAAAATGAAAGGGAAATTAAGAGATCAAAGTGCTGGATACATCGGGACATACCTGGTGGGGGTCCTCCCCCAAGCTTGGACTTTCACTGGTAGGGGTTGAGCCTTGAAAGGTAGTGGCTCAGCTGTCCCGCTTGTTCATGGACATCGTGCTGGATAGATGCCACCATCCCGCTATTCTCTTGATGGTACTGAGAATGGCGGGCTAGCGTGTCTTGAATCTCTCGGGTACGGTCGTCGATGAGCTCGACTCGGTCGGAGATGTAGGACAATTCCCGGCCGTAGTTGAAGCGTGCAGACTGTGAGTATCCGGGGTAATATGGCTGGGAGGCACTGTCGTATCCCCCTCCATACCGGCTCCCGGACCACTCAGAGTCCGTGTCCTAGCCGTAGTCCCAGCGTCCTGAGGTGAAGTAGTTCGGCTCCTGATGCTGCCCGGAGCCTCCTGCTCCGGACGTCCCAGCGCAGGTGTACATGTCGTAGGTGGCCTCAAAAGCGGAAGTGTGTCGGTGCGGCATTTGTGGTGCATCTTCCGGCTCCTGTGAGGTGGCGAGCCCAGCATCACACCTGGCTCGTCCCCTGACGGGTCCGTTACCTGCAACGCTGTGCCGAGCGGGCTCTCTCCAAGGTGGAGAATCGTCCGACTCGGTCCTCAACTGAAGAGTTAGTTTCGGCGGAAGATCTTGAGCAAGCACTAGAGCAAAGAACTTGAGAGGGAGAGAGAGCTTCCTAGCAGAATTTTCAGAATGTATGAGTGTGTGAATGGTGCAAGTAAGCAAGGAAGCTTGGCCAGCAATTTATAGGCCGAGGGGAGGGTCTTGGCCAGTTCGCCCGAAGGGTCTGGTTCGCCCGAACCAGTCCTGGTGGCCAGGGCACTCCCATGTGAGTGCAGCACTCACATGCCTTTGTTTCCACTCCAACGATTCTAAATTGTGCACTGAATGATGGGCACTCCGGGATCTTCCTTCCTATCCGGAGAGGTCTTGATGATCGCCCTTTTTCAGCTCTCGGCAGGTAGGTCCATCTTGGTGTCAGCACTTGGATACGTGCGACCTTCCCTGCGTGGTTAGTGCGGAATACACTATGAGACATCCTACCATGCCTGGTAGTGATGGCTTTCACTGTCTCGATGGAAGGTTCGAGTTGCCCCGGAATCTTCCCCGATTTAGTGACAGGAACAGCAGCAGCTAACTGAGCGACTTGAGTTTCTATCATTTTATTAAAGCTCAGTTGACTTTTCATAGCAGAAGAAAATGATTACATCCTAGAGTCTATGCTTTCCAGAGTTTTATCATTAGCAGCAAGCTTTTTATTGATGTTTTCAGTTATTTTCACCTGGCCAAACACAAGATCTCTAAGCGACGGCTGATTATTGAAATTGCTGGAATTGAAATTGTTACCTTGTTGAGGCCTCTCAAAAGGGAGGTTTGGGCGCGGATTCCAGCCTTGGTTGCCGTAGTTGTTCGGTCGGTACCCGTTGTTGTTGGAGTTGTTGACGTAGTGGGCATCTTCTCGCGTTTCGGGGCAGTCATTCCCCGAATGGCCAGTGTTGCCACAGACTTCGCAGGTCATGCGAGCGTCCATGGCTTGCACCGTTTCTTGAGCAGGGGCCTCCAGTTTCTTCATCAGGAGGTCCATCTTGGCAGCGAGCATGTCCAGAGCTTCAACTTGGTGAACTCCTCGGGTCTTTGGTTGAGTCCGGTCGTCGGACCAACCTTGGTTCTCGACCATCTTCTCTATGAGGGCCTTCGCACGACTCTCCTCAAGAGAGAAGAACGAGCCTCCAGCAGCAGCATCCAGGTACTCACGGGCAGAATTTCTCAGCCCGTGATAGAAAGTTTGGATTATGAACCAACTCTGCATACCATGGTGAGGACAAGCAGAAATATAGTCCTGGAGGCGATCCCATGCCTCCGGGACTGTTTCATCTTTTAACTGCTGGAAACTAGCAATTTTGTTCCGGAGGGCATTCTACTTTCGAGTCTTTGGTTGCAAATGTTACATTCTTAACAAGAAAACCAAAAGCTCAAAGTTTGCACCTAAGGTTGATGAAGGCTTTCTACTTGGTTATGGTACTAACGAACACGCCTACCGTGTTTTCAACAAAACCACCGGTTGTGTTGAGATCACGGTAGACGTAAAATTTGATGAATCAAACGGCTCTCAAGTAGAGCAAGTTATAAGTGACCTTGTAGATGAAGTCCCGCCAAATCAAGCTATCAAGAACTTGAGTTTAGGAGAAGTGAAGCCCCAAGAGCCTCAAAATGAAGATGAAGAACAAGACCAGGATTCGGGAATCATGTTCAACATCGACCCGTCACCATCAACAAGAGTTGAACCACCAAGCTCATCACAAGATCAAGTCCAAGATCATGGTGACGATCATGACCAAGGCATTGATCAAGGGGGAGCTCAAGGTGAAGATGCTCAAGATGTTGAGATGCATCAAGAAGAAGATGGTGATGGACCCATCCAACGTGAAGTACCCCAATTCTTTTTGATATGGTGGAAGACTCAATTGGCAATTTAAATTCTATTTTCCTTTTGAAATTGAGTATAGGACCACCGTACTATCAAGGGGGACGTAGTTGATAAATTCTAGTTGCTAAAAGTGCTTTGCTTGAGATGACAAACTCTTGAGAGACACAAAAACACTTCACAAACACCTTTTCTGCTCGGCCGGAACTTAGGCCGGAAGATCCGACCGGAAGTTCCGGCCGGCTCTGTCTTGGTTTTCTCCGGGCCGGAAGTTCAGGGGTCCCCCGGAAGATCCGACATACAGTCGGAAGATCCGGCCCCTGGAACTTTTCTGGAGTTTTCCTAACACATATCTGTCGGTTGTAGTCTAAACAAGATATATTTGCAACTAGGATAAAGTAGAAGCAAGATATAAATGACAAAGGCAAAGTGATAAAGATAACTATATTGATACTCAATGTCTTACAAAAGGAAAAGTAAAAGATACAAGAGCTAATACCAGAGCTTCTGAAGACGACTCCGGAACCTCCGAGGCAAGGCTCGACTCAACTCTAACTCCCAACTAAACTATCCTAACTCTACTAGAATGAAAGTGGAAATGAGCTCCTTGGCTTGGTGTGTGTTTACAAGTGAAAGTGACCCTCTATTTATAGGAGTCCAAGGCGGTTGAGGTAGGGTAGCGGCCAAGGAGCTAGGGGGGGTACCCCCTGGGATTTCGGGCGAGGGGAGGCGGTTCGGCCGAACTCCCCAATTCACCCGAACCAGAGGATCTGCTGACCTTGCTTCCCACGGCCAGGATTGGCTCCCTGGTGTCGGTTTCCAGCTGGGGGCGGTTCGGCCGAAGGGCCCAGTTCGTCCGAACTGGGCCTGGCCCGTGGCCGGCCTCCCCAGCACCACCTCTGCTGCCTGGACCCCCCTGGGCTTCCTCCTGATGCATGACTTCGTGTGGATCTGGCCCAGAATGATGTGGCATGGATGGTCCAGGATGAAGTGGCGGTCGTCCATGTGTCGTGTGATGTCATCACTTGGTTGTCGTTGACATGGACGACTCCCGGCGGCCCGTACGACTAAGGGGGTTAACCGGCCGAACGGAGTCTTTCGGCCGATTTGGTCATTTCCGGCCCCGATAGCACATATTTGTCGTAGTTGTACCTGCACAAGTGATACTCACCAAAACTCGTGGAACTTTATTAGAAATAAAACCTAAGTACATGGAATGTTGCATATAACCTCATTTATTCCCGAGTATTGGTGGTCAGATTTGGCTGTAACGACCGCCAACACAAAGCACAACCGAAAGCCGTCCACGTCAACAATGACCGAGCGACGACCGTCCAGGACACTTGGACCATCGCCATGTCACCCCTGGGCCAAAACAACATTAAGTACATCAACACAAGGAGCCTAGGGGTTCCAGAAGCAAGAGGCGGTGCAGGGGGGCAGGCCTAGGCTGAAAGCCCAGTTCGGCCGAACTGCCCCCAATACGGGAAACCAACCCCAGGGTAGGATCAAGGCCGTAGGAGCTCAAGGTGGTGGATCCCACGGTTCGGCCGAACTCCAGTTCGGCCGAACCATGGCGGTTCGCCCGAATGCCCTGGATTCGGCTAAACTGCCAGGAACCGCCTCCCAGCTCCCTTGGCCGGTACTCCTCCTCAATGTCACACCCAGGTTTTCATAGAAACCCGAATGTTGCCACATGTGTGCCCAGGATGTCCGCAGAACACATACAACTTACAAATATGGAAATCAGAGTACATATGCTCGAATAAAATGGTTTTACATCTGTCTTTAACACAATAAGTAAATAACACAGCGGAACTCTAGTTATTAATTCTCTCGACATGTAGAGCCTCAAGTCCACAGGGACATCGACTAGCTGACCACAGCTTAGAAGTATCGAAATCCTTAGGAAACTCAACAGCTGTCTCAATCACAGATCCATGTGTTACCCATCCTAGATTTTATTAAATATTGGCAAGTGTAAGTAATGCAATTACTTAGCAAGTATAACACGGTGTATGAAGGCTCAAAAGTAAGGCTTGACACGGTTGAACTGCATTAGAATTTTTAGTTGATTCATTTTAACATCATCCTAGTTACTATAAAGTGAATGAAACCCAGATGTAACCCAATTAATGAAGTGGAAGTAATCCAGATGAAACCCAGATGTAATCCATGTGTTACCCATCCTAGGATTTTTAGAATTTTGAGAATATTTTTCATGGTTTTAATATCAATTCTGGATTATCTGGAATTATTTTATAACCAGAAAAATAATTATTCCTAAAATTAAAATCACCCTAAATCATAGTACACCAGCCTTGGCCCAAAATTGACCCAATTTTGGGCCAAATCCATCCCATCACTTTATTGGGCCAAATGTCAAAGCCCATTCACATTGGAATGGGGTAACCCACCTTTAGTCCCATATTGCTAATGAACCTAGAAGTAAGAGGTTTTCTCCGTATATATATGAACCACTTCTCCTCTGGAAAAGGCACATCATCGACTCCTTTACAGGGAGGCCCCTTTGTTTGGGATTCCCTAAGGTAGTCTTCTTCCACCATATCTTCCACTACTGCCCATTCTTCGTCTCGTCGTCGCGTCGAGCCTTCCGTCGTTTTTGGCCTCAAGATTTTTAGTAAGACCCTCAGCAAATCTTGTAATTTTCTACCATATTCGTTTAGTCTATACTCTTTTGTAGAAAAGCCCCTCCTAGTTTTAAGCGTTAAAAATCTTGTTTAGTCCATAGTTTCCACGTTTTAGATTCGTTTTAATCTGTTTTCGTTGCGATAGACTCATATCGACATAAATTACGATTAGAAGTATTATTTAACTTGTTGTAAGATCGAAACCCTCTAATGTAAGCTATCAGAGGGAGGTGAAGGATAGCAATAAGTCGCAGCGGGGATTTTCACCCACAAAAATAGATTATGAAAGGTGCACTAAATCATGTGTTGATTCTAGACAGTAGCTCATAAAATCATGATTTTTTTTTATTCTAGAAGATAGATTATCAAATTATGAAGCTAACCCAATTGGAATCACGTTAATCGGATGTCTAGAACTCGAGATATAAAATAAACAAGCAGACTATGTCAGATGGTGACGAGAATTGATCAAGCCCTAATTTTGTGATTAAAGAAAGTACGTATGGAATTAAGCAACCAAACTTTTTAGACCTAGTTCTGGATGTCTTAGCAATATTCTAGATGAATTAGACCAACACATCCATCGACAGCGAGTCTCAAACCCTCACATCGACAATCTTCACGTGTACCGTTCTGTAGCCCGAACATCCGGCGAGACATCCTTGACCAATAGGACATCCGTTCCTCTAGAACTTAGTCCCAAACCTTCCGCTTAGCAAGCTCTTTTAAATCTTTTATTTTGATTAGTGTACTGTGCTTAGTTATATATTGTTTGCTTGCTTGTTTAGCTACATGTTGTGCTCGTGTCGTTGATTGTTGCGGGCAGAGGAATATCATCAAGAGATTGCAAGAACAAGATGGAAGACTCTGAGTAGCGGTATCTTTGTTTGATAAAGGTGAGTTATTGCACGGATAATCCTTGCAACCCACCCACTTTGTACTAAATTATTTCATACATGCATGTGTCTAAGTTGATGTACCATTAAGGTTGTACCTAGTTTTGATTATTTTATCCTTGTTTACCTTGGGTCTTTGCATATGGGTAGAATCTTTGCTATGCGCAGCTACTATCACTAGTGTTTAATTATTAATCTTGACTTAACGGTTCACTTTAACGTTAATGATAGAACTTGCTTTTTAGCAACTTGGTTTAGGGAACTAGAGCATGTGCTTCGTGCTTTGTTCTAGTGTCCCTTCATAAGGTCCAGTTCTTAAAGCGGCAACCCAGGAGCCTGTCGCCACCACTAGAACTATTATGACTCTGGTCTTGGTCAAGTAGCATGTACGTCTCTAGCTTTTCAGTGGTTACCGGAGTGGCCGACGGCGTTATGGGAAGCAAGGTGCGGGGGTGTTGCTTGATTCCACCGAGGACGATAGCCCCGTTGGCTATGTCTCATTAGGCACAGTCTCGTGTTGGGAGTCCCTGTGGTACGGGAACTCCGTACGTTGCGCTCTTTGTTTTTGTTGTTGGCGTGTGTTGCCCGTGCTTCGGACGCCATTGACCCCCTTACGTTGCGCCCTGAGGGTCAGGCCATCTCGGTGCCTAGAGTCTTACCACCTTGTTGTACCTTAGCGGCTACTGTCTTGTTAGGGTGTCTTGTGAAAAGCCTTGTAGCGTCCCTATGCAATCACACCTCGGAAGTGTTGATGTGCGTGGTGGGGTGCAATGTTCTTTTGAACTTTTACGCGTCTGGTGGGTAAAGGGTGAAATCTCTGCAGAATGTAAATCTATCATGATAGCCTTGCTCAGGGCACGAGTGGTCTGGATCCTTTTTTATTAGAAGATGATGTTTATTTATGCTTAATGTCATTTATATTTTATTAATTGGGTTGTAACTGGGTTCTATTCACTTGTAGTAACCTGGATAATGCTAAAATGAACCAACTAAAAATGCTAATGCAGTTCAGCCGTGTCTAGCCTTACTTTGAGCCTTCATACACCCGTGCTATACTTGCTAAGCAAATGTTTCACTTACACTTGTCATTATTCAACAAAATCCCGGATGGGTAACAGATGGAGTAAATGAGTCTGCTGCTACTGAGTTTCTTGAGGATCTTCTATACTTCTGAGCTGTGGTCAACCAGTCGGTGTCCCTGTGGCTCTACCTATCGGGAGAGTTAGACTTCTGCTGTGTTTTATTTAGATAAGCTCTGATGTAAACTATTTTATTCGAGCATATGTACTCTGATTTCTATATTTGTAAGCTATATGTGTTATGTGGACATCCTGGGCACACATATGGCAGCATTCGGGTTTCTGTGTAAATCCGGGTGTGACAGATTGGTATTAGAGCCATGCTGACTGTAGGGCCACAGCCTAGATAGTACTGGTCATCCCTTATTGGTTATTTGGCCATACAACCCTTGCTTTCTCTATCCTTGAGATTTTTATTCTTAAAAAGTGCTATCCTTGAGCATTTTACCCTCCTTGATGACTTATGTTTTGGTCATTATATCCTTGGTTGTTTTATCCTCTCCTTGATAAATTACTTCTCACCATTGACTTCTGATTATTTACCTACACCTTGGTTTGATAAACTACTGATCTTAAATTCTTGTCTATCTAACTCCTCCTTGCTTATTGCTTTACCTTGGTCATTCATCCCCCTCCTTGAGATTTGTGTTACTCTTGTGAGTATCCTTGTTTACTCAGTCGTTCCTTGACAGTAATTCCATTTCACTCCTCCATGTTCTTCTGTCACTTTGGATTCTTTCCATGGCTTTTGACCCCAAAGTGTCTTTTCCACTCTTCCTTTATCCTAAAACACTTAGATTGTCTGTATGATCAGGATGCATTCTCAAGTCACTTGAAGAATGAAGATATTAGCCTAGTACAAGAAGTTCAAACCTGAGCGACTTCACAGTACAAGATGACATCGCACTCACTACCGCTACAACCAAGAAGTTGGACACCACACTAGACGAGTTTGAAGATGTAGGGTGAAGAAGACTGTAGAGATAACCTTGCATAGGAGGATTCGCTTGACATTATTTAGAGTCGTTTTTATGCTTGTATGTTTAACTTTGGATGAGTGTGCTTGTAATGCATGTTCTTATGCTTTTGATTGATTTGCTTCTTTGGAATGATTGTGTAGTTGGGTTCTCTCTGTTTTCCTCGCACATCCTTGTTCTTCTTGCTATCTATTCACGTAAATCAAGTGAAGAACATCAAGAAGGAAACCAGAAGCCAATCCCCGCAATGAGGAAACGAAGCAAAAGAAGTTTTGAAGTAGAGACTTTGCAACTGCATCAACAAACAATACGAAGAAGATGGAGCAAGCTACATCAAGTGACACATTTTGATGTCATGTTTTCTACTTTCTATAATCTTCTTGTCCCGTTCTCCTCCTTGTCCCTAGTCCTTGCGAATCTCGGGACGAGATTCTATTTAAGGGGGGTAGTTTGTCACACCCCAAATTTTTGGATTTTGGGATGTGATTTGTTAGCAAAATTAATATAATAATTTTCTCAATTTTCCAAAATTTTCTGAGGTCCATATAAATTAACAGGTAATTTAGTACATGGAAATAATTATTTTCTAAAGGCAAAATAAAGCAACATAGGTTTAATACTGAGTGCCATGCATTCACACCTGTTTCATTTAATGGCTTAACGTGTGTAAAGTTTTCAAAAACACGTTTAGAAGCCTAATGAGAATTTTCCATAACTTTTTGGGATTTATTCCTATTTTTCTATACCTAATTCCAATTTATGGAAGGTGCTATAATTTGTTTCATGAGCTCCAAATATTTTATTTGGGTTCCTTATGCCCAACTCTATCTCTGGAATTTTTCCTAGGATTTGTAGAATTTTCAGAATATTTCTCATGGTTTTAATATCAATTCTGGACTTATCTGGAATTATTTTATAACCAGAAAAATAATTATTCCGAAAATTAAAATCACCCTAAATCTTAGTATACCAGAATTGGCACAAAGTTGACCCAATTTTAGGCCAAATCCATACCATCGCTTTATTGGGCCAAATTTCAAAGCCCATTCGCATTGGAATGGGGCAACCCACCTTTAATCCCATATTGCTAATAAACCTGGAAGTGAGAGGTTTTCTCCCTATATATACGAACCACCTCTCCTCTGGAAAAGGCACACCATCGACTCCTTTACAGGGAGGCCCCTTTGTTTGGGATTCCCTAAGGTAGTCTTCTTCCACCATATCTTCCACTACTGCCCATTCTTCGTCTCGTCGTCGTGCCGAGCCTTCCGTCGTTTTTGGCCTCAAGATTTTCAGTAAGACCCTCAGCAAATCTTGTAATTTTCTACCATATTCGTTTTGTCTATACTCTTTTGTAGAAAAGCCCCTGCTAGTTTTAAGCGTCGAAAATCTTGTTGAGTCCATAGTTACAACGTTTTAGATTCGTTTTAATCCGTTTTCATTGTGATAGACTCATATCGACATGAATTACGATTGGAAGTATTATTTAACTTGTTGTAGGATTGAAACCCTCTAATATATGCTATCAGAGGGAGGTGAAGGATAGCAATAAGTCGCAGCGAAGATTTTCACCCTCAAAAACAGATTCTGAAATGTGCACTAAAATATGTGTTGATTCTAGATAGTATCTCCAAAAATCGTGATTTTTTACTCCAAAAGATAGATTATCAAATTATGAAGCTCACCCAATTGGAATCACGTTAATCGGATGTATAGAACTCGAGATATAAAATAAACAAGCAGACTATGTCAGATGGTGACGAGAATTGATCAAGCCCTAATTTTGTGATTAAACAAAGTACGTATGGAATTAAGCAACCAAACTATTCATACCTAGTTCTTGATGTCTTAGCAATATTCCAGATGAATTAGACCAGCACATCCATCGCCAGTGAGTCTCAAACCCTCACATCGACAATCTTCACGTGCACCGTTCTCTAGCCCGAACATCCGGCGAGACATCCTTGACCAATAGGACCTCCGTTCCTCCATAACTTAGTCCCGACCCTTCCGCTTAGCACGCTCTTTTAAATCTTTTATTTTGATTGGTGTACTATTCTTAGTTGTATATTGTTTGCTTGCTTGTTTAGCTATATGTTGTGCTCGTGTCGTTGATTGTTGCGGGCAGAGGAACGTCATCAAGAGATTGCAAGAAGAATATTGAAGACTCTAGGTAGTGGTATCTTTATTGGATAAAGGCGGGTTATAGCACGGACAATCCTTGCTACCTACCCGCTTTGTATTAAATTATTTCATGGATGCATGTTTCTAAATTGATGTACCATTAAGGCTGTACGTAGTTTTGATTATTCTATCCTTGTATACCTTGGGTCTTTGCATTTGGGTAGAATCTTTGCTATGCGCAGCTTCTATCACTAGTGTTTAATTGTTAATCTTGACTTAACGGTTCACTTTAACGTTAATGATAAAACTTGCTTTTTAGCAACTTGGTTTAGGGAACTAGAGCATGTGCTTCGTGCTCTGTTCTAGTGTCCCTCCATAAGGTCTGGTTCTTAAAGCGGCAACCCAGGAGCATGTCGCCACCGCTAGAACTATTATGGCTCTAGTC
>OAMR01000131.1:1457171-1504625 GCA_900205405.1 Echinochloa crus-galli | reverse complement strand
GCATGTGGGGTCCGCGCGGGGGTTTTTCTTTTCCTTTTTTTTGTTCGGTCCGTTACAATTCTCCCCCCCCCCCCATAAAAGAATCTCATCCCGAGATTCAAATGATTAGAAAGGCAAGGGACATCGGAGAAGACAAGATGGTCATAGGTTACTAGGGTCATCGGCTTGAAACCGATAAAGAGATAGTGACAACTTGTGCTTAAAACTCCTAGCTTAGAGTGGCCATATTCACCTAGATAAGATAGCTAACCAACAAGTTTTCCTTAAGAAGCATGGGTAGTTAGTAAGAGATAGGTTTCACTCTTTTGATGGTGATTGTGTACATATATAAAATTAGGAGAAGATCGATTTCACAAAGAGAGCTTGGTGGATTGGGGTTGGTGAATCTTACTCATCGGAGAAGAGTTCAGGATGCTCTTGTCTCATTTATCCTCACGTTCCCATGTGGCTTCCTCTTTGGGAGTGATTGCTCCATTGAACTTTGACGAACTTAACATTGGATGAGATTCTTTTATGGGGGGGGGGGAGAATTGTAACGGACCGAACAAAAAAAAGGAAAAGAAAAACCCCCGCGCGGACCCCACATGTCATCCCCTCCCTTGCTCACTTCGGTTCCCGCCCGCTCGCGCATTGGACACCATGGGCCGCGACGCCACATCGCGGACGTCAACCGGTCGCGTCTCCGGCATCTCGCGCGCGCCCCGGCTTCACCTCGCCTCCCTCCTCCTCATTTTAAACCCGCCGCTGCCCTCCCCACAAAACCCTAGCCGCTCCCACTACTCCCACTATTAATGCAACCGCTCGGAGCTCCGCCTTCCTCCGCCATTCATCGCCTCCGATGAGCCCCGCCGCCTCTCATCGCGTGCCTCATGCGTTCCCACACCGCCGCAATCTTCGCCGGTCCTCACATCTCTCTATCTCATCTTGTGTAGTGCTGCCGCCATTGACTCCCTCCGCCAGTCGCCGCCGCTCGTCGTCAACCCCCGCGCCACCGTCAATCCTCGCCGTGACCTACACTGGTGAGCTCGCCATACCGTGGAACGCGTCGTGGTCTCATCTCCACCGCCGTTCCGGCCCCTCCGTCGCCGACGCCGCTTCGCCGCCGCCGCGTGTCGCACCACCGCCGTGCCATGTGCGCTCCCGTGGTGTGGGCCACTTGGCCTTGCCGCGCTGCTGGGCCAAGACATGGGCCTTGGCCCAAGTTGCTGATGTGCTGTCCTGAGTAGATGTGTAGTTGTTGCATGCTGATTCTTGTGTGATTTTTAGTAAATCTTTAGAGCTTCAAAAATCTTGATTCTTATTTTGTTAGATTTCTGTGATGTTGGTCTATGATATAAAAATATGAGAGTGCTATGTTTCTATTGTACTTTCAAGTTATAGATTTATTTGTTCTGGGGATGAAAAATGCTTAATAAATTGTATATTGCTCCAAAAATTTCAAATCCAACTTTGTTAGATTTCTTGACTTATTCTCTCTCCATATCTATAGCTCAAGGTCAATGGTTGTACATTTACCGCTGTATCAGTTGTATCCACTTTTCTAGGGCTGGAACTTGATTTAATTTTCATATTTTGCAGAAAAATGATAAAATGGTAAATTCAACTCTTTCAATCTTTGCTCACTGTCTAGTTTATGAGAAAAATGTGTTTGGCATTTTTTATGCTCTGTTTAGATGTGTTTCATGATTCATGTGCTTTAGGGTTGCTTATTTTCATTAATTTGCTGCTATTAAATGAAAATAGAGTTTATGTTAAGTCCAACTCTATTATTTGGTTCTGTCAATCCTCAATTAGAATAAAATTTGCTTAGAATATTTCTGTTACGTATAATTTTATTTGAGCTATATCTTGATAGCTAACCTAGTATGCTTAAGTAATTATTCTTTTCCTAGTGCTTACTTATTAAATGTATTTCCTTGTGTTGCCATGGTTGTGTTTGTTTACTCGATGCATTTCATAAGAATTTCATTTGCACCATTCTAATGCATTCATACATTCTAGAGAACGAATCGCCGGAGAGCGAAGCCATCGAGCCCTTGTTTGAGCCTGAAGTTGAAGTGTTCATCGAACCCGAGGATAACCAAGGCAAGCCGCTAAGCATCTTCCAAACCCATGTTTTTATAATAAATTGTTTACTATATTGCTATGGGTTGCATTGGGTTATGTTATGTATCATTCATTTGTAGAACCTATGATCTTTGTTACCTTCCTTTAGTTTTAAACCTTTTTCTTTGTCGCTCTCTAGTTGGGGCTAATGTTTATTTTAACTTGATAATTGCTTAGCAATACATAGAGTTAGGGGAAGGTCATTTGGGTCAAGGGAAGGGAGTCTTTTGTCAATGGTAATCCTTTCATATGGTTGGTTAATGATGGAACATGTTGTTGAAGATGGTTGCGAGACTGGGGCGGATTGTAGGGTCACGAGAATGTAGTTGGTGACATAGAACCGCTTGAGTCGACTAAGGCCCGTCCGTGGATGACCTTGTTTTGAGCATCCTTCCGTGCTACCACATATCCAACATAAAGGTAAGGATGAGCCCATTAACTTAGTTGTCTTGTTCGTTTGGGGCACAGTCTGAGATGTGTGGCCGTGGGCTATGTAGAGGGACCTAGGGGTGTCCCCGGTGGACCAGTGTTGCCTCCGCACAAGCTAGGCGTGTCTCAAAAGTTTGGGGCCCTTTGGGAAGGGTTGTCAAGAGTACCCCTTGTCCATCTTTAGCGGGGTGGGTGAGCCGCATGGTCCTTGTGTCGTGTGGATAAAATAAGTACACCCTTGCAAGGTTTAAATCAATTTGAATTCCTGCGCTCTCGGTTCTGAGAAAGCTCAAATCAATGAATTCTTTGCTATGTTATCGTTTGGTTTATCATACATGTCCCTATGTTCATGCTCTATGCTTTTATGATGTTGTTCATGTTAAATCACTAAAACTTGTGGTGGGTTTGGGCAAGATTATTTCACTTTCTAATGGTCAAAAACTAAGGCTAGGATGATATATGCTTTTGCAAACTTTACTTAACCTTAAAGCCTCATTCCTTACTACAACTATATGCATACTCCTTGATTAATATCTGCGTAAGTCTTGCGAGTACCTTTTGTACTCATGGTGCTACGGTTACCAAAGTTGCAGGTTAGCCCAAGATGGTGTTTGGTCACTTCTACCCCGCCGACCCTAGTGTTGGTGATGAGTAGAGAAGTGGTTGTGCTCGCTTCGATGGTGTTCTTGGGCAATGACACCATTGAATATCTTCTTTTCCGCTGTGTAGTTTATGCTCTTTTGGAGAGATTGAAGTTAGGGTTTAATCACTAATCTCATGATACTCTTGTTTATGTTAGAAGGCTCAAAACTTGTCATTTGTAGTCCTTTGCTTAAATTTCAGATTTGAACTCTCGATATGTTGAGATTGTAAGATTAATTGTTGAAGACTTGTAATGTTAAAATTTGCCCTTTATGGCCCATATGGCGATGAGAAACTTTGTATACGGTGTGTGCGCTCGATCTTGGGCATGTTGAAGCACATACCGGGACTACCGGGTTTGCTTTTGTTTTAAGTGAATTGGGATCGGTTACATATCCTTAGATGTGGGTTAACACTTGGTGAGTTGAAAGATGAACATGTGTTAGCTCTCATCTTTCTGGAATGTTCGATGGTTCATTTAAACCAGATGCAAATTGGGCGGTTCTTTACAGGACATCTGGAGCAGGAGGCTCCGGACAACCCCAAGTGTCGAGGTACTTTGCCTTGGGTCAATGGGACTACGCGTTGAGTTCAGACTCTGGGTATTCCCAGGGGTACGGATACGGTGGATCATACGACAGTACGTATCCACCATACCACCCGGGATACTCCTAGTCTACACGCTACACCACGCCAAGCAGATATGACATCGGCCGTGAGTTGTCCTACATCTCCGACCGGGTTGACGTCATCGATGACCATACCAGCAACATCGAGAGTATCCTGGAGCGCCATTCCCAATACCATCGGGAGAACCACTCTACATTGGACTCCTTAAGGTACAAAACTCAATAGAAGACGGACCAAATGACCGAGTTTTTCTCGAGGTTCCAGCCATACTAGTGATGTCGTAAAGCAAGCTGGGGGAGGACCCCCGATAGGTACGTTTTCTACAGCACTTTGATTTCTTTCTTTCTATTTCCCTTTCATTTCAATTTCTGCTTAAAGAACAAAAATACCAAAAAGATTTGCTTTGAATAAAATTAACTCCCAACTATGCATGAAATGAACCATATGTCTCTCACTCTTTGAAATGATGTATAGGTTCCCTATCATAATCTTGCAAGTACTTTGTTTCAACTAGTTGCTCTATAGTACTTGAGTTAATTGGCATGAGTAAAAATGAACCTGAAAACCTTGTGTGAGTACATGCTTTATTCCAAGTCTAAGTTGTTGTGAGGAATGATATAGTGAGATTTGGTTGAATTCTTGCTTTTGCTCATAGTACGGTGAAAATCTCGGATGTTTGATGTTTTCAAAAATAAAATGAAGTTCCTCATTGGTCAAAAATACCTACCGAAGCCATATGATAAGCTTAGTTGAAAACCTTCTACTCACATGCTGCTTGTTATCTCAGTGAGCTTTGTCAAATTATTGTGACCTTTGTGAGGAACCTTTCATGCTTTTAAGATCGAGATTCACGTACACACCACCCTCACTTGCAATTCCTACACTGGGAGTTAGCAAACATTTCCATCATCATCCACAAAATTAAGGCTCCATGTTCTATGATTCCGTCTCCAAATATCCTTGAAAAGAGACATGGGCTATGCACAAAAAGAAAAAGAAAAGAAAAGCATGCTAAAAAGCATGGCAAAAAGAAAAGAAAAATGATAAAAAGAAAATCATGCTAAAGGTATGGCAAAAAGATGGAGAAAAAAAGAAGAAAATAAAGATAGCCCATGTTCTCGAAAAATAAATCAAGGAGAGGAAGAATCATCCCAAGAAGTTCCGCCATATTCCACTCCACATATTCCACACACTTGCACTTCTCGATCTAAAGGTATGATTTGATCCTCCTAAGGTCTGGTATTTGACTTAGCAAAATATAAGATGCATGCATGCCTCCATCCACTGTGCCTAAACCACACAAAAAGCCTTATTAGATTTTAGGATAAAAGAAGACACACGCCTTTGGTGAGGATTCAAATACCACTTGAGTGATTGAGTGTGCCAATTGATAAAAAAATTTAAATTTTCAAAAACATTGTGGAAACTCTGAGATGGGATCCTGAAAAGAGTAGAGTGGAGTAAAATTGAATTAAACTATTCAACCTTTCAACCGCCCAAGAGAAGGAGACTGCTATAAGTCCCATTGGTAAAATGGTGAGTTAATACTTTGCCGATGATTCAAGTACTTTTGAGTACTAGTCGTTTAAAGTTACCTGCAAGACATTGACATCGTAGCAACTCCTGATCCATTGAGCCTAAGTTTCTATCTTTGCTCGAGGACGAACAAAGGTCTAAGCAAATCACCAATACTCGAGGACGAACAAAGGTCTAGCTTGTTGGCGGTCGTTACGACACGTTTTCGACCACCAATACTCGAGAATAAATGAGCCTATATGTGACATTCCATTCACTTAGGTTTATTTCTAATAAAGTTCCACGAGTTTTGGTGTGTTTCACTTGTGCAGGTTCAATAACGAGAAATACGTGCTATTGGGGTCGGAATTGACCGATTTGGCCAGTTACCCCCCTAGACGTAAATGACGCAAAGCACAACCGGAAGCCGTCCACGTCAGCAATGACCGAGCGATGACCGTGCAGGACACTTGGACCATCGCCATGTCACCTCTGGGCCAAAACAACATGAAGTACATCAACACAAGGGAGCCTAGGGGGTCCAGAAGCAAGAGGCGGTGCAGGATGAAAGCCATGTTCGGCCGAACTGCCCCCAACATGGGAAACTGACCCCAGGGCAGGATCAAGGCCGTAGGAGCTCAAGGCGGTGGATCCCACGGTTCAGCCGAACTGGTGGAGTTCGGCCGAACCATGGCAGTTCGGCCGAATCCAGGGATTCAGCCGAACTGCCAAGAACTGCCTCCCAGCTCCCTTGGCCGGTACTCCTCCTCAATGTCACACCCAGGTTTCCATAGAAACCCGAATGCTGCCATATGTGTGTCCAGGATGTCCACAGAACACATACAGCTTACAAATATGGAAATAAGAGTACAAATGCTCAAATAAAATGGTTTTACATTAGAGTTCAACACAATAAGTAAATAACACAGCGGAAGTCTAGTTATTAATTCTCTCGACAGGTAGAGCCTCAAGTCCACAGGGACATCGATTGGTTGACCATAGCTTAGAAGTATCAAAATCCTTACAAAACTCAGCAGCTGTCTCAATCACTGATCCATGTGTTACCCATCCGGGATTTTATTGGATATTGGCAAGTGTAAGTAATACAATTACTTAGCAAGTATAACATGGTGTATGAAGGCTCAAAAGTAAGGCTTGACATGGCTAAACTGCATTACATTTTTTAGTTGATTCATTTTAACATCATCCAAGTTACTATAAAGTGAATGAAACCAAGTTGTAACCCAATTAATGAAGTGGAAGTACATTAAGCATAAATAAACATAAATAATATGCAGAGGTTTCACCCTTTACCCACCCTTTATCATATCAATCAGGGAACCACTAATAAAAAAGGATCCATGTCGCTCGTGACAGTGAGCACAGCTATCATGATAGATTTACAATATGCAGAGGTTTCTCCCTTTACCCACCGCTCACGTAAAAGCTCAAAGAAGCTTTGCATCCAACCACGCAAACATCACACTTCCTTTGGTGTGACTGCATAGGGATGCTATGAGGCTTTTCACAAGACACCCTGAAAAGACAGTGGCAGCTAAGGTACAACAAGGTGGCAGGGCCCAAGGCACTGAGATTGACTGACGCCTACGGAGTCACACCAT
Organism: Echinochloa crus-galli; assembly: GCA_900205405.1. NCBI lineage: Eukaryota > Viridiplantae > Streptophyta > Magnoliopsida > Poales > Poaceae > Echinochloa > Echinochloa crus-galli. The sequence goes on along the minus strand of OAMR01000131.1, from coordinate 1,497,681 downwards.
AAGGGGGTCAATGGCGTCCGGAGCGTGGGAATCACACCCAATATTACGCAACGTGTGGAGTTCCCTATCACATGGACTCCCTGCACGGGACTGTGCCTAACGAGACATAGCCAACGGATCACCCGTCCTCGGTGGATCGAAATTGCACCCAGCGCCTCGCTTCCCATAACGCTGACGGCCCGTCGGTAACCACTGGCAAGCTATAGACGTACAAGTTACTTGTCCAAGACCAGAGCCATAATAGTTCCAACGGTGATGATAGGCTCTTGGGTTGCCGTTTTAAGAACTAGGCCTTACAGAGAGACACTTGAATAAAGCACGAAGCACATGCTCTAGCTCCCTGAACAATGTTGCTAAAAAGCAAGTTTTACCATTATCATTAAAGTGAGCCATTAAGTCAAAATTAACTTTTAAGCAATGGTGACATTAGCTGCGCCTAGCAAAGTTCTAACCATATGCATGAACTTGGGGATATCAACGGAATAGGATAATCAAAACTAGGTACAACCTTAGGGTACATCAAATTAGACTCATGCATATGAATTAAATGATTAAAGAGGGTGTGTAGGTAGCAAGGATTGTCCGTGTTATACTTGCCTTTATCCAAATAATAGTTCCTCAGAATCTTGAACTTCTTGAATCTTTAACTCTTGCTCCTGCTCTTAATCTTCCAGCTCTCAAACATCGCACCTTCTACTCGATGCAAGCAATGGCACAAACATACAAGCAGACAAATAAGAACAACTAAGAACAATACGCTAATCAAAAGAAAAGCTTTAAAAGAGTGCACTAAAGGGTAGGGCTTGGTTTTAAGGTCACGCGAGCTCAAGTATCGCTGAAAACAGAGCTACGGTTGAGAAGATACAACTATCGGAAGATTTAGATTATAAAAGAAGAGAAAAGACTATATGCTTGATAAATTTTATTTAAATAAAATAATATAAAAGATATTTCAGAGAAACGTCTTATGTTGGAATTAATTCCATTCTATTTGAATTTGTATAACGTGATAAAACATAATCAGGTTTTAGTCATAATTGTTTACGTAGAAATTATATCATATTAAACATTAACTTGAAATATGTGAGAGCATCTAATCGCATTATTTTATGAACCGTGTTGAACTAATCAATATTACAATCGAAACACGTTTAAGTTAATGTTAATCAAATTATCATTTATTTATGAAAGCTCGGAGTTTAACTCTAAGTTGCTTTTAATCATAAAGGTAGCTTTCGGTTAAACATTAACCAATTTCGCATACTTTATAAAAAACCGAGATATAACTTAATTATATTTTATTTAGAGAACAAATTGAATAATTTATTAATCAATTTAACATTTAATAAGAAAAGCCGAGTATAAATCCTATTTAGATTTTAGTATAGAAAACACATTTAAACAATCTTGTAGTCAAATTAACATTTAAATAAAAATTCAGGACATGATATGTACTAAATGACTATGCTAACTCGTAGTTTATTTGAGGCTAACGCAACTTGAACGAGTTGAATCGGAGCTAGAACGCGTCATCTATGGGCTAAACAATATTTCAGGGACCTATATGCAATTAAATATAGCCGGCAGGGGTTAGATCTATAAATGAGGGCCAGTTGGATTTAAGTGTGAAGGGGGACATCTTGTAGGGGTTTTTCTGCAAAAGCTCATGGAGCTCCTGTCCATGGCGACCGACGGTTCTAGCGCTCCTGCTCGCCGACGCTCCGACCGTCCTAGGGTTCAAGCGAGGCGGGGATTGGGGAGAGGTAGTCGAGGGGAGTCCGTAGAGGTGCTCACCGTCGGGGGGGATGGCCCGCTCCAACTAAATTTTGTAGGTTGGCGGCGGCGTTCGCCGACTACCGTGGGGGAAGGTGCTCCGGTTGCAAGAGGGCGACGACGACCGGCGGAACGGACGCGGCGGGTCTTGGTGATCCTCGTGGCGGTGGCGGCTCGTCCCGACGGTCACCGAACGTGACAAATCATGGTGGCATGGGCTACGGGCAATCCTTGAAAAGAGGCATGGGCTATGCAAAAGAGGCATGGGCTAAGCCCGCTCCGAATATCCTTGAAAAGAGGCATGGGCTATGCAAAAAGAAAAAGAAAGAAAAGCATGGCAAAAGGAAATGAAAAAAATAATGAGCATGGAAAAAAGAAAAAATGAGAAAAGCATGCCAAAGAGCATGGCAAAACGAAGAAAATGAAGGATAGCCCATGATCTCAAGATAATTCAAGGAGAGGAAGAATCACCCCAGGGAGTTTCCACCATATTCCACTCCACATATTCCACACACTAGCACTTCTCGGTCTAAAGGTATGATTTGATCCTCCTAAGGTCTAATATAAGATGCAAGTATGTCTTCAGCCATCGTCCCTGAGCCACACAAAAGCCTAAATAGATTTTAGGATGAAAGAAGGCACAAGCCTTTGGGGAGGATACAAATACCACTGAGCAATTGAGTGTACCGATTGAGGAACTAAGTTTAGTTTTAAAAAAATTTGGGGAAAACTCCGAGATGGGATCCTGAAAAGAGTAGGAGTGGAGTGAAACTGAGTTAAATTGTTCAACCTTTCAACCGCCCAAGATAAGGAGATTGCTATACACCCCATAGGTAAGGAGGTAAGTTATAACTTTACCAATGATTTGAGTATTTTAGAGTACTATTTGTGTATAAAGATTGCCTGCAAGACACTGACATTGCAGCAACTTCTGATCCACGGAACCTATGTTCTTATCCTTGCTCGAGGACGAGCAAAAGTCTAAGCTTGGGGGGAGTTTGTTGGTGGTCGTTACGACACATTTTCGACCACCAATTCTCGGTAATAAAAGAGGTTATGCATATCATTCCATGCACTTAGGTTTATTTCTAATAAAGTTCCATGAGTTTTGGTGTATATCCATTGTGCACGTACAATATTGACAAATACGTGCTACAAGAGTAGGAATTGACCGATTCCGATGAACGACTCCGCTCGGCTGAACTAGACCCCCTTAGCGGGGCACTTTACATGAATCAAAGCACAACCGGGAGGCCACATGCACAAAGTCCACATCAACAATGATGAAGCGGAGATAGTGCAAGCCACGTAGACCAATGACATCACCAATCCGGGTGAAACAAACACACCCCGGCCAGGTGGAGCCAATCCAAGCCGTCCAGAGCAAAGATGGTGCAACAGAGGGCCGCGAGGGGCCATGGGTGAGTATGGCCGAACCAGGTTGGTTCGGGTGAACTAGAACCGACCCACAACCGTCATCCAGGAGCAATCCCAGCCCTTGGGAGTGAGGTGGTAGAAGACAGGTGGTTCGGCCGAACTAACCAATTCGCCCGCATCCCCTGGATTCGGCCAAACTGGCCGGGCCACCGTCTCAGCTCCCTTGGCTGCCACTCAAGCTCCACCGCCTTGCTTCACCTATAAATGCAGAGGTCCTTCACCTGGTTCAACAGACACTAAGCCAAGAGCTCATTTCTCACTTGTACTAGTAGAGTTAGGATAGTTAGTCTGGGAGTTATAGTTGATTCTAGCTGTGCCTCGGAGGTTCCGGAGTCGTCATCAGAAGCTTTGGTATTAACTCTTGTATCTTTCTCTTTTCTTAGTTATTAATATAGTTATCTTGTCAAATTGTCTAAGTTATTTATACTCTGCTTCTACTTATTCTAGTTGCAAATATTTCATGTTTAGACTATAGTTGTTGTAGTTCTAGTTCTCTCAGTTGTTGTTTAAGTCTTTCGTCTTAGCTAGTTCTTCGTTTCAGCTCAATACTTGCGGTGAATTGTCACTGGGGTATCGACAGGATTGGTTATTCTTGCTAGCGGAGTAAGTAGTCATTGTCTAGTGTATGTGAGGTACCTAGACTAGGTAGTGGCCTTCAAGTGCTTCCTTGCTGGCATGGAGGTGGTAGCCGTTAGGTGGTGATAGCCCTATACGGCCTATGTAGTCCATCATGCCTAGCTCGGCCCGTAGGACACCCAAGTGCAGAGTTGGTGGCACCGCTTCTCATCCCTTTCTGGGTGCCATTGGTTCTGTGTCCCCGAGTTAAGACATTAGAGTTAACCCTGACCTGTAAGAGCTGTCTCTCAGCTTCTGTATCCCTTTACCTGAGTAACCCAGATAGACAAGTACCCAGGAAACCTTTTCTCTTCTCGTTGTCCTCCCAGCTAGCTAATCCTTCTCTTTCCTTTCTGAGCATCCTTGAGTTGTGTGTCACAGTATATCCACTCTTATCCAATATCGTTATCCCCTGTCTTGACAGTAGTGTACCCTTCTCTGGTAATCACGAATACATGTTTGCTAGTACTCTTACCATAAGCTTCCCAGCAGAAATATAAATTACAGTACCTCATATTCCTCCCTGGTGAAGTGCTACATCGGTAATCCTGTGCGCTTGCAGAATATTCATATATTTTACTGAGCCATAAGAAAAAACATTGAAACACTCCTTGCACCAGTACCGGGATTCACAGTCCTAATAGTGGAACTTAAGGAATGCCAACAATATTCTATTTAGAGTATAGTCTTTCTTGGCGGTTGTTACAACCTGATTTACGACCTCCAACCAAGTATAAAATGCACACAATGGAATCACACACCATAGCTATAGGACTTATTTCTAACCATTCCCACAAGTTTTGCTGTTTATTCGATTCCAGGTGGCATATGACAAAAGTTGAGGCAAAAAGTACATGGAATGATGGGTTCGGCCGAATCCTGAGATTTGACCGAACTCCATCCTTGGACTCGGAACGTACCACGACATGAAGACATACAATTCAGCAGAACCCCGGGCTTGGATGGATCGCTACGGCTACCATCAACATGTACCCAGTGGACCGTAAGACAGGAGAAGCCCGAATCCAACCCGACCAAAGCCCACCAGTCCACTAGAAGACCTCTGACCTAGCCCGAAGCAGGAACCGACGTGGAACTGACCCAGGAGGTGATCCAGCATGTGGGAGAAGCAGAGGCGGTGCAAAGGGCAGTTCAGCACCAAGGCGGTGCAACGTGGCAGTTCGGCCGAATCAGCCGGGCACCGCCCTATGGTGCCTTGGCCGCTACTCCACTACCCACTGACCTTGGCCACTATAAATGGAGGCCCCATTCACCTGCAAAGACACAACACAAGAGAGCAAGGCATTAGCGAAGCGCTGCTACTAGAATCCTTAGAAGATAGGACGAGAGGAGCCGGAGTGTCGGCCCTCTTCCAGTTGTACCTCTATGGATGCGGCTCTGCTTCAAGTGACATCCGGGTCATGTTTGGTAACTCTTGTATCCCTTTCTGACTAATTGAGCATTCAGTTCTTACTTCTATTTACTTGTTGGTTCTTCGTTCAATGCTAGTTGATTGGTATAATTGTATACTAGTTGCTTGGCTTGGGTTCTTATCTTTCTATAGGAGATAGGTATTAGCTGACTAGTGTAGGCGCGGTGCCTAGACTTGAGGTTAACTTAGATTGCCCCCGATTCAGTGGAGGTGGTAGCCGTTAGGCGGTGATAGCCCTATACGGTCTACGTAGCCCAACATGTTCATGTCGCCCGATAGGATCCCAGAGTGCAGGATTGGTGGCACCCCTTCTCATACCTTTTCATGTGTCACCGGTTCTGTTGTCCCGAAGCAAGTGTCTAGTTTTACCTTTTTATGCATTCAGTTAATCATTATAGTGCATCTATCAGGCTCGTAACCTCTCTACCCTCTTATCGCTTATTTTCCCTCTTTGTTCTTGTCATCTACTTCACAATATCATTCTTGGACAACTTAGTTTAGAATTAGTTCACTTCTCGTTCCCCATGGAAATTGATACCTTGGAATACTCTCGGGTGAAAGCTACATCGGTATCCGTCCGCTTGCAGATTTATTTGTAGGCTGTAAGGTGTGCCAACAAGCTTTCTGGCGCCGTTGCCGGGGAACGGTAGCTGTTCTGATTCCAAATCCAAGTTGTTTGTGTATCCCACCACCATCCATATGGATTCCACACTGACCTTACGTCAACATTTAGCTACAAAGGGCGATTGTTTGGAGCCACCACCATCATCACATCCCATCAACACACCCGGCTATGAGCTCCACCCCGGCTTCATAGCCATGGTTCGAGAGCAAACATTCTCAGGAATGAATGCTAAGAGTCCATACGTGCATTTGCGGGAGTTTGAGCAACTCTATTCGTGTCTCGTCATTGCGGGCGTGGCACAAGAGGCGCTCAAATGGAAGTTGTTTTCGTTCTCATTGACGGGAGGAGCAAAGAAATGTTACTCTCTAGCAGTTGGTACTATGGAAGGGAGTTGGGAAATCCTTAGAGATAAATTCTGTCTAAACTTCTTCCCAGCCTCCAAGGTAGCCAGCCTCTGAATCGAAGTTCTTACCTTTAAACAATTAGAAGGAGAATCGTTAGGAGCTGTGTGAGCTCGTTTCAAGCAAATCTCGTCTTCCGGACCAGACTCAGTCTTGTCAAAACCCATCATTCTTCAACATTTCAGCCTTTGCCTCTGTCCCATAGCTACCACTTTCTAGAAATCAGCTTCTAGAGGATCGTTCTCTCATCTGATTCCTAGTGAAGCGAAGATAATCATCGATCGTATCCTAGATGACACTCCCTATATTGGAGTCTATGACGAAGTCCCTATTGAAGAAGAGAAGCAGCCTGATCCTGAAGAGCCTATATGTTTACAATCCAAATATTTCAGCTCTTCCATTCCACTAGAACCCGACACTCATAACGAACCACAACCATACTCTAGCCTGGATTATGATGATCCACTCTACACTACTCCCTATGATTTTGACAATGATCTATTCAATGACATCGGGAGTGCAGCAAGTTTCCCATGAGAACGACGTGTAGAGCATAGGGATCAAGCTCCCGACAAGAAAGAACAAGAACATCAAAGGGAGTACTTAGGACATCTCTCTACAATCATGAGTCAGGAATGGCTAGAAGAGGCGAATCCTCGACCGAGGTCGTCAAGATGCCTAAAAAGATCCAAAGAATATTCTACGAGATCTTGGGCAATGACCAAGAAATTGGGTATGACTTGAGCCTTGGAATTAACGTTATCTCTAGCTCGCTGGTGCAAACCCATCTCCCTGATGAACCATGGTCTCTATCTCAGAAACGTTTGAGGTTCACACTCATTAAGGTTAATGACCCCAAACTATTCATGGATTTCCACATTTTTGACCTACCCAGTAGCTCCACACATTCAATCTTTGTAGGTAGGCCGATCATGAAAATCCTAGAAAAAGCACTAACAAACCAGCTAGTAGAACTTAGGGTCAGTAAGGAACTTGTCCATGTCTCCTATTCCCATTCCATGAATAAACCAATAGAGGCAAACCCCGATCGTGATCCCATAGAGGAGGTCATGTCAACCTCATTGATAGACCTAGAGCAACCAATTCTAGAGGAAAACCTCCCATTCTTTTCGGAGGAAGAGGAAACTCATCCTCCGATCAAACTCAACACGACTGAAACTCTGAAACCATCTCTGATCGAGCTAAAGCCTCTTCCACCTGGACTGAAGTATGTTTCCTCTTTGAGGACAAATAAACTCCAGCGATCAGTAGTGATAAGCTATCCGACGTAGAAACCCAATAGCTCATCAGTGTCCTGGAGAAGAATCGATCGGTCTTAGGATATTCTCTCCAAGACTTGAAAGGGATCAGTCCTATTCTCTGTACCCATCGCATCCCGATCGATTCCGAAGCAACACTATCTCGGGAACCTCAATGATAATCAAACAATTCTAAGAGAGGGGTCGTGAAAAAGGAAGTTCTCAAACTCCTTCATGTTGGGATCATTTATCCAGTTCCCAATACTGAATGGGTTAGCCCCATCCATGTTGTTCCTAAGAAGGGAGGAATGACGGTTAGCCAAACGATAAGAATGAACTCATTCCATAGCGCATTGTCACTGGTTGGCGAATGTGTATCGACTATCATAAACTCAATAAAGCCACCAAGAAAGACCATTTTCCCCCTTTCATTCATTGACGAGATGCTTGAATGCTTAGCCAAACACTCCTTCTTTTTCTTCCTTGATGGTTACTCTGGATATTACCAAATCCCAATCTGTCCCGAAGACCAGAGTAAAACCACGTTCACATGCCCCTACGAGATGTACGCCTCTAGGCGGATGTCTTTCGGGTTGTGTAATGCACCTACCTCCTTTCAACATTGCATGATGTCCATCTTCTCTGATATGATTGAGGAGATTATGGAAGTCTTCATAGATGATTTCTTAGATTATGGGAATACCTTCACCGAGTGCCTGAAAAATCTGGATAAGGTCCTCCAGAGGTGTCAAGAAAAAACACCTCTTCCTAAACTGGGAAAAGTGTCATTTTATGGTGCGAGAGGGGATTGTCCTCAGACATTGGGTGTCAGAACGTGGGATTGAAGTAGATAGAGCAAAGATAGAAGTGATTGAGCAACTTCCACCTCCCACAAACATGAAGGGGATTCGTAGTTTCCTTGGCCATGCCGGATTCTATAAGCTTTTCATAAAAAACTTCTCTTAGATATCTCAGACTTTGACCAACGTCCTAGCCAAGGACGCCGCCTTCGTTGTCGACGAAGAGTGCTATGCAGCTTTTCATACCCTCAAGAAAGCACTCCTTTCCGCTCCTATCATCCAGCCTCCCGACTGGAGCATCCCCTTTGAAATCTTGTGTGATGCGAGCGACTATGCAGTAGGAGCTGTTTTGGGCCAAACCAAGAACAAGAAGCACTATGCTATCTCATAAGCTAGCAAAACGCTTACTGCCCCCAGCTCAACTATGCAACCACAGAGAAGGAGCTCTTAGCAGTCGTGTTTGCCATGGACAAATTCCATTCCTACCTAGTTGGGGCCAAGGTCATAGTCTATTCAGACCACGTTGCTTTGAAGTACCTTTCGACCAAAAAGGATGCAAAACTGAGACTCATCCGCTGGATCCTTCTGCTCTAAGAGTTTGACATTGAGACAAGGGATAAGAAAGGAGTAGAGAATTCAGTGGCCGACCATTTGTCTCGAATGCAAGTTCCATCTGAGCTCCCAATTGATGATTATTTACGGGACAACACACTTCTTAAGGTCACCACCATCAATCCGTGGTACGCCAACATAGTGAATTACTTGGTGTCAGTGTACATCCCACCTGGTGAAAATAAGAAGAGACTGGCTTACGAGAGCAGACTCCATCTCTGGAATGACCCATATCTATTCAGGATATGTAGTGATGGACTCCTCAGACGATACATACCAGCACATGAGGCATATAAGATCCTGGAGAGATGCCATGCAGCCCCATACGGAGCCCACTATGGTGCATTTCAGACTAATGCCAAGGTTTGGCAATGTGGGTTCTACTGGCCCAGCACGTACGAAGATGCTAAATCATTCGTCATGAGGTGTCCACGTTGTCAGAAACACGGAAACATAAACACTACAGACGTGATGCCACTCACCAGCAATCTCCAAGTAGAGATCTTTGATGTTTAGGGAATTGACTTCATGGGTCCTTTTCCAAACTCAGAGGGTTGCAAATTTGTTCTGGTGGTAGTGGATTACATTTCTAAGTGGGTGGAAGCCTTGCCATGTGTGGCCGCCGACTCCAAGAGTTCTAGACAAATGTTTCACGAAGTTATCTTCCCTCTTTTTGGCGTTCCTAGGATAGTCATCAGCGACGGGGGCTCCCATTTCATAGACTCAGTTTTCTATAGGTATCTTTCAAGTTTGGGGGTGCAGCACAATGTAGCTACACCCTATCACCCCCAAACCAATGGTCAAGCAGAAACATCGAATAAGCAAATCAAAAACATTATGCAAAAGACCATGAATGAAATGGGTAAGCAATGGAGGGATAAACTCCCAGAGGCACTATGGGCATATCGCACAACCTACAAGACACCCATTGGAATGACTCCATATCAATTAGTCTATGGCAAGACTTGCCATCTACCAGAAGAAATAGAGTTTAAAGCATTGGGCCATTAGGAAGTGGGGTATGGACCTCCCAGCAGCTAGCCTTAGACAGCGAATTCAGCTGGCCAAGCTAGATGAGATGAGAGATTGAGCATACCCCAACTCCCGGCTATACAATGAACGGACCAAGAGGTGGCACGACAAATGGATCAAGGTCAAAACGTTCCAGCCAGGGGATAAGGTTCTCGTCTTCAACTCTCACGTCAAGCTCTTCGGTCGAGGAAAGCTTAGGAGCAAATGGGATGGCCCATTCAAAGTAATCAACACTGCATCTCATGGGGCCGTCACATTGCGAGGCGAGGATGGTAATATCTTCAAGGTTAATGGACAACGGCTGAAAATCTTTCTAGAACAAAAGCCGCCACCACTCAAGGACTTAGACGTCATCGAGTTTGACTCTTAAGCCCGTCCGGAAACCTCGGCCCATGACCTTCAAATCCAAACTTTTCTAGGTGAAAACCACCTCAACACTCAAAGCCACAACCTGAAGCTGAACACCCAGCTCGGCCGGCACACAAAGGGGGCCAGAGGCCAGTTCGGCCGAACCTAGCTGGTTCGGGTGAACTGGCCAGTTCACCCGAACCCAAGAGGTTCGGCCGAACCGCCTTCCTTCGCCCCACGTGCGGATAACTTCATCCTATCTCATCTACAACCGAGGGCATCCAGAAAATCACGAGGAAAACGGTGGTGAAGTCATTTTTCGATTGGCAAATCCCTCAATAAAACCAGGAGACCCCCGTCAACTCTCGTCATCTCCTCGATAGAAAACTTCTGCCCTCTAGCCACCATATCCTCACAATCCTCCTCCGATGGGTTCCGATAGGAATCGGCAAAGGGGTGGCCCGATCTTCACAACAGTAGGTTTAGAACTAAGAGTACTTGCAAGAGTTGATAGTGGAGAATATGATAATTTGTATCAAGGAAGCAAAGGTAATATTGCCGAAGAATAGCAGGATAACTAGCTTTATACATGGCCAAGGTTGGATGCGACCTAGCGACGGGGAGAGAGGCACCGAAACCGTGAAGACTTCAACTCGATCTCCGAACGACCGCAGAACCACAACCGGAGCTAATCCACACAAGATGGGGCTGCCGTACTGGAACCCGTAGAGCATGAATTAGTGGATCTCAGAGAGATCTCTCCACAAGTTCAAGAATAACAGGGAAGAACAAGGGTTGAGTAATCACTCAGGCAGCTCAGCTGCAATATCACTGGAAATAATCTCAATTCATCAAAAGTTGTTTTCTAGTAGCATAGAGGCGTTATTTATACTAGGAACAAGTGTCTAAGATAGATGTGAACTGAAGAAGCGACGTTTGAAGATGGAAAGCCAACAGGTGAAGGAGTCACGTAGGGCCTTCAGTTCTCGCGCGTCTTCTGGGCTTCCGTGCAGTCTTCAATGTTTTGGTCATAACTATGTCTTGGGAAGTCCAAATGACGAATGGCCTGATGCGTTGGAAAGCTAACTTGACCATACTTCCAACCATGTATACCTTGGACGACGATACTTTGTCAAATGGTACAGTATAATTCAAAGATTTGGACCTCAAGTAGACTGTTGACCCACAGACCAGTCAGCACTTAAACTGGTCGAGCGTCCCACTGGAACCTTCAAACAGGCCGGGGCTTGATGCATTGGAAATTATACTTCAAGAGCTTTCCAACAAGTCCTCATGAGTCTTGATTGCTTTTGGGAGTCAAAAGATAGGACTATTTCTTCTTGACGCTTCTATCACGCTAAACTGGTTCGAGCCTGATTCTTCTTTCTGGCTTCTCCTTTACGTGTCCTCATCATCTTCTTTGGTGAACCTGAGCAATGTCAACACACACGACTTAGGCAGTATAAATTTCTCATTAGTGTTTAATTGAAACCTATAAAGTAGCGCTTGCACCTCTTGTTGCATCTTCTTAGCTCGGCTGGTGTGCTCGGAGTGATTGGTCCAATAGGTGTCGAAGATGTAACCGGCGACGTGGCTGGTGTGCTCGGAGAGGTCGGTGAGGTTGCCGATGCTGGCATGGTCATATCATCGTCCCCCTCTTCAAAAGGAGTCATCCTCGACTCTTCCAATCCAAAGAAAGGAAATAGATCTACGACATTGAAGCTTGTACTCACACCATAAGTACTTGGAAGATCAATTTCATATACATTGTCATTGATCTTGCGAAGCACTTTGAATGGATCATCGGCTCGGGGCTGCAATTTGCTCTTGCGTTGTTCTGGAAAACGATCCTTGCGAAGATGAACCCAAACTAAGTCTCCTGGTTCAAACAACATCTTCTTGCGTCCTTTATTGGCGCTCTTCTCATACTGCTTGGTCATCTTCTCAATGTTTGCTCTTGCTTGATCATGAAGGTTCTTAACAAATTCAGCTCGCTCGCTTTCATCAAAGTTCACATGTTCCTGCATAGGCAAAGGGAGAAGATCGATAGGGAGCCGTAGGTTTGAAACCATAGACAATCTCAAATGGTCAAAATTTTGTGGTCGAATATACCGCCCTGTTGTATGCAAATTCCACATGAGGCAAACTGTCTTCCCATAATTTCAAATTCTTCTTTAGGACAGCTCGCAGCAATGTTGATAGTGTGCGGTTCACAACTTCGGTTTGCCCATCAGTTTGAGGATGACATGTTGTGGAGAACAATAGTCTTGTTCCATGTTTTCCCCACAAGATCTTCCAAAAGTAGCTCAAAAATTTGGTGTCACGACCAGACACGATGGTTCGTGGCACACCATGTGAACGCACAATTTCCCTGAAAAATAATTCAGCAATGTGTGAAGCATCATCGCTCTTATGACAGGGAATAAAATGAGCCATTTTGCTAAAGCGATCAACCCCAACAAAGATTGAATCTCCACCCACAACAAAGTCCAAAGTGACCCATCAGTCCACCGGCATGAGCTTCCAGCAAAAGCAAAGGACGAACAGAACAATCTGGAATGCAAAGTTTGTTAGCTCGAAACAGAAATCTGTCATGCACATGATACTTTTCCCATCCTTTTCCAGCACAACACTTGGTATATGGTTCATCAAAGTATGAATCAGTGGCATATAATTCCTTTATACTTTCCAATCCGAGAATTTTAGCATCATGTTGTGTTAGCAAAGCATGACGTCGAGATAAGGCATCTGCTAATATATTTTATGTTCCTTTTCTTATACCTGACAACATAAGGAAATGATTCAATGAACTCACACCATTTTGCATGCCACATAGCTTTTCACTAAAGTACGCAATTGGTCTTCATTCTTGCATAAGCACGCCTCCAATCCCAACTCCACTTGCATCACATTCAATCTCAAATGTTTTACTAAATTCTGGAAGTGCCAGGACTGGGGCTATTGTTAGCTTCATTTTCAACTCATTAAATGCCTTCTATTGTGCCTCTTCCCACTTCAAAGGCACATATTTCTTTGTAAGCTCATTGATAGGCACATCAATAGTGCTGAAATCTTTCACAAACCGTCTATAGAATCCAGGAAGACCTAGGAAGCTCCGCACTTGGCTGACATTATGTGGAGGTGTCCAATCTCGTACAACCTTGATCTTGTCTTCATCTACTTCCACACCTTGACCTGAAACAACAAAGCCAAGAAAGACTACCTTGTCGGTGCAAAATGTGCACTTGTCAAGGTTACCATACAATTTTTGCTCACGTAGGACAGCAAGCACACTTTGGATATGCTCAACATGTTCATCAAGGGACTTGCTGTAAATTAATATATCATCAAAGTAAACAACGACAAACTAAACTTGCCAATGAAAGCTCTAAGCACATAATTCATTAATCTCATAAATGTACTAGGTGCATTGATTGAACCGAAGGGCATCACCAACCATTCATACAATCCAAATTTTGTTTTAAAGGCTGTTTTTCATTCATCTCCTTCTTTCATACGAATCTGATGATAGCCACTTCTTAAATCAATTTTAATGAAAAAACTAGCACCACTAAGTTCATCAAGCATATCATCTAAGCGGGGAATGGGATGCCTATATCGTACTGTGATGTTGTTAATTGCTCGACAATCCACACACATTCTCCAAGATCCATCTTTCTTAGGCACTAAAAGAACAGGGATAGCACAAGGTGAAAGACTTTCCTGTACATACCCTTTTTTCATCGATTCTTCCACTTGTCGCTCCCAAATTTTGTTTTAAAAGCTGTTTTCCACTCATCCCCTTCTCGCATTCTGATTTGGTGATAACCGCTTCTCAAGTCAATTTTTTTTGAAAATGATAGCACAACTAAGTTCATCAAGCATATCATCAAGTCTAGGAATGGGATGTCTATACCTTATGGTGATGTTATTAATAGCTCGACAATCAACACACAATCTCCATAAACCATCTTTCTTAGGAACTAAAAGAACAGGGACAACACAAGGTGAAATACTTTCTTGCACATACCCTTTTTTTTATCAATTCATCCACTTGTCGCTGAATTTCTTTTGTTTCCTCCAGATTGGTGCGGTATGCAGCTCGGTTCGGAAGTGAAGCACCGGGAACAAGGTCAATTTGATGTTCGATCCCTCTCTTAGGTGGCAGTTCCGATGGTACTTCATATGGAAATACATCTTCATAGTCCTGTAACACATTAAAAACAACATTGGGCAAAGTAGAGGATAAGTCGTTAGTGGAAATAAAACTTTTCTTGTACAGGAGTACAAAGAACATGGAATTGGGTGCACTCAATTCTTTTAAGTCCCCTTTCCTAGCCATCATTACTAAACCCTCTTTTCCCGGTTCCTGGGTTCTTTGCAGCTGTGGGCTTTTCTTTGGCTGTGGGTACTCTCCCTACTATTTTTGTGGGTCACTCTTAAGTGTTTCTCACTCTCTCGCTGTTTCGTCTTTAGATCATCCTTCAAGATTTCTTCAGGTGTTAAAAGGAGCAAAGAGGTGTGGTCTCCTTTGTACACGAATGACAGCTTGTTGGCTCTTCCAGAAATCTGAACATCACGATCATATAACCATGGTCGACCTAGCAGCAACTGGCACGCTTGCATAGGTACCACGTCACACTCCACATGATCATTGTACTTCCGAACTGAAAAAGGAAGAGTCACCACATGGCTAACCTGCAGTGCACCACCATCATTAAGCCACTGCATCTTGTATGGACTAGGATGACGCCTTGGTTTCAGTCCCAATCTGTCCACCAAATCTTGACTAGCAATGTTATTGTAGCTGCCATTATCAACAATGATACGACATAGCTTATCTTTTATCATTCCTCGGGTATGGAACAGATTGTTTTGCTGCCCATTCTCTTCTTTCTCTGCAGTAACACTAAGCACACGGAGTAAAATAAAACAATTATGTTCTCCTTCGTCAGGCTGAATCTCATTCCCTTTCTCCTCAATTTCTTCATCAAATGTCGGTCCATCATCTTCCGGATCACTTTCTGATTCCCATTCATCACGCTCATTAACAATCATGGTCCTTCTACTTGGACATTGGGCTGCAATATGTCCATGACCATGGCACTTGTGGCACACAATGTCCCTGCTATGTGTGGCAGATTTAGCAGCTGAAATAGAGGTTTGGGCTGCTGAACATGCAGCAGGCCGCTGCTGATTTGCCGGAGATGATGCCAAAGAAACCGCCATCTTTGAAGTAGCATTGGATGAAGAGGGCCTCGCTGCAGCACCCTGAGACCGACCCCCACCAAAAGAAGTACTGGACTGTTGCTTACGCCATGGGGCTGCTATGGAAAGGTTGCCAGAAGATCTTCCACGTGCCTCTTGCTGAATTTTTCTCTCGGTGCATTTAGCTTGATCAACAAGATCTTGCAAAGTATGATAGGGAAACATCTCAACAAAACCAGCAATTTCTTCATTGAGACCACACAAAAATCTGGCCATCTTTGACTCAGGATCTTCTCTAATTTCTGCACGCACTAGCAGCAGTTCCATCTCCTTAGAATATTCATCAACCGATCTTTTTCCTTGCTTCAACACTTGCAACCTATTGCGAAGGTCACGTTGATAGCTTGAGGGAACAAAACGCTTCCTCATCACTCTCTTCATCTCAGCCCATGTGTCGATATAATCACATCCCAATTCAAGTTGGTTCTCTGTATTTGATACCACCAAGTGAGAACATAGCCGGAGAACTCAACTGAAGCAAGATTCACATGCCTCTGATCAGAAAGATTATGTATTCTAAAAATTTGATCACACTGCTCAGCCCACTCAAGATATGCATCAGCATCTTCCTTTCTAGTAAATTTTGGAATCTTCAACTTGACACGAGCACTGTTGTCCGGGTCATCTCTATTACAACGACCATGATGATGCTCTCTATCTTCATAATCAGTACGCCGACAACGATCACGGCGCCGCCCATACAGTCCATCATTTGCAAAAGGATTTTCATTATCATCAAACCCTTCATGATGATCAAAGTCTTCATCTTCAAAACGTACATGGCGGCCATCAGCACGACGGCCACCATGCTGATTATCAAAATCAGCACGGCGTCCACCACCGCGTCCTTCACGGCCATTGCCGAAGCAATCAAATCCATGGTCGAAGCCGGAATTCTCATCTCCCGATTCTTCCCGGTGATCTTCTTCATGTCGACGATGTGGTCTTCGACCTCCCGCCACGGGAATTCGCTCATCAAGCATCCTTCGCATGGCCTCCACGAGTTGATCGGCCATGCGACGCATCTCAGCCTGAGAAACAGGATGTTCTTCATCTCCATGGTGTCCACCATGAACACTTGAGTTGGATCCTGCCATATTAGGAGCAACAAGAACAATGTGGAATGGAAAATATTTGTGGAAACACTCGATCTCACCTCTTACTTACCCAAGTTCTTGCCTGATCTCAAGAACTGTGATGCCCTCCCCTTTGCCTATAAATACTGGTCATGCTTGCTCTCTCCTCGCACCATCCCATTTTGAAAAAAATTTGTCCAGGAGCTCTCTCTCTCTCACTCTCTCTCTCTAGTACTTGCTCAAGTTGTTTCTTTAGTTCTTGCTCAAGTTTAGTTCACTTGCATTGAAAATAAAAACCGCAAAAAAATATTTTGCTTTGTTTGATCTTTGTGCTGCAACTTAAATGTGTTTGTGGTGGTTTCCAACACCCACAAGAACGATTAACTTTTTTTGGTGGTTGTTCATCCCCGCAAGAATGACCGATTCGAGTGAGGGTAGTTCGAGTGGTTCGAGCTGATAGGACCAACGAATCCAGAAGAAATATACATCCTTGTCAAAATATAGAGGAGGAACAAGCCCTCTGAAATTCCCCAGAGGAGCCGATTCCTGACACCAAAGAAGACCAAGAAGGTGTGGCGGAAGAAGGTCGCATTCTCCGAACCAACCACTCCGCGATCGGACAATGACAAAATCAACTGAAGACAAGAGGAGTCCTGCTCACGGACCCTAAACACGAGCTCTCGCCGCGAGGAAAACCGGTATGTATCTCATGTTTCCCTTTCAAATTTTATTTTCCATCATTGCATTTGCATGTTTGCTTTTCCAAAATAAATGAACCACATGTGCAATTAAAATTGAAAGAGAGTAGAAAACTGCAAGCATGGTAAAAATAAATGGAGAGCATGTTGAATTTTATTTGAATTGGGTATATTTTGCAATTCTCATCATATCTACCCTTTTCCAAAGTGCTCCATTTATTTCTTGTCATCACCAACCAGCACAAAACATGTCCACTCCACTTCACATGGCTGCACACTCATCAATAACCACAAAATATGGTAGCATGAAAGTGACTCCACTAATTTCCACTTTGGTCATGTCAATTTTGCATCTTATCTACCAAACACCATCAAAGTGCCCATGCCCTAGTGTTGGACCTAGGCCAAATTTTTGTGCAGGTGGGAGGCAAAGTGGGCAGAACCCACATGCCTGGTTCAGGCGAACCAGGGGATGCCCTCCCCTTTGCCTATAAATCCTGGCCATGCTTGCTCTCTCCTCGCACCATCCCATCCTGAAAAAATTTTGTCCAGGAGCTCTCTCTCTCTCTCTCTCTAGTACTTGCTCAATTTCTTTCTTTAGTTCTTGCTCAAGTTTGGTTCACTTGCATTGAAAATTAAAACCACAAAAAATTATTTTGCTTTGTTTGATCTCTGTGCTGCAACATGAACGTGTTTGTGGTGGTTTCTGACACCCACAAGAACGATTAACCTTTTTTCGCTGTTCTTCATCCCCGGAAGAATGAGTGACTTGTTTTGTTTGTGCTAACCCCATATTTTGAGTCCTTCGGGTATTCATTTCGCTAACCTTTTGCAGGAAGCATGTCGAAGCTCTTCTCCGCTTTCTGATGCTCTACCCGGCTGAGCAAGCGTTCGGGAGAGGATAATGCTGGGAGCTCCCCAACACCATCCCGTGGCTCGAGCCAGATGGAGGTGGATGAGCCAGGAGCAGCCAGCTTGGGCAGAGGCTCTGTCTCAACCCCAGTTCAGCGTCTACTGAGCGAGGACGACATCATCCTCTGGACAGACTGGGAGTGTGAAGCCTTCAACATGCTGCGCCTGAAGGAGTTCGAGCTCACCCGTGTCTTCGAGCATGACCTGCTCGTAAGAATAGGAATGATTGAAGAATTCCCACATGTGTTTGAAGCCATTGGTTGGTCCAACTTCTGGAACATGGAAGAACCAGGTTCTTATCTTCTTACCGTCGAGTTTCTTACAATACTATCATCTGAAAGGGAGGGTATTCACTTTCAGTTTTTCAACCAAGAGTATTTCTACTCTTGGAGGGATTTTAGTGTTACTCTGGGTTTTGATTGTTGATGTTCTTTAGAGCCATCTCAAGCTTTGAGGAAGTTTAGTCGAGATGGCTTTTGGCATAAGATTTATGGGAACACTAGTTGTATGGCTCCCCATACCAACAACATCCATAACCCCACCTTGCGTTTCATGCATCGGTGGTTGACTATGACATTGTTCCCGAGATCCAACTAGCGTCCAGTCAATACAGTTGAATTGCGTTTTCTCTATGCTATGGTTAAGCAAGTTGTTGTTTCGCCTGTTCTCTCGTGTAGGTAGTGTGGTGGTGACTTCTCTAGTCACTCGCCTTGCTACCCGGTTGGGCGTTCTCGAGGGCGCCCAGCTGAATTACATTGAGATAGCACGACCCGTTGTAGATGCCAAGCACTTCGTGCAAGGTCACATGATAGGATGGGCGTTTGATGGGAACTTGGTCATGATTTATCGCGGCTACATAACTGGAGTCCCCATGCATTGTGCAGAACTTAGGTTGTATGCTGCCCAGAAACTGACCCTTCAATTGAGTACCGGTGTGGACAACTCTCCTCCTCGGAGAGAGCCAGCCCGGCACAGTGTTGCAAGCAAAGGGCTAGTTATCCGAGGGCGAGCCGGGTGAGATGTTGGCTCGCCACCTCGCAGGACCAGCAAGTCCACCATCGCAGCCGCACCGACATACATACGCCTTCGAGGCGGCAAACAAGGAGTATAACGATGCTAGGACGTCTGGAGCAGGAGGCTCTAGACACTCGCATGATCCGGATTACTTTGCCTTAGGTCGTTGGGATTACGCTCAAAGTACGGAATCTAAGTATTCCCAAGGATGTACGGAGGGGGTACGATAGTACATTCCAGCCTTACTACCCTGGGTACTCAGTCCGCATGCTTCACCATGCCGAGTGGTTACGACATAGGTCGGGAGTTGTCTTACATCTCCGGCTGAGTCGACGTTCTCGACGACCGTACCCACAACATCGAGAGCACTCTGGCATATTATTCTCAATACCACTAAGAGAATAGCAATGTGCTGGATTCCCTGAGGTATGATACCCAGCAGCAGATGGACAAGATGACTAAATTATTCTCAAGGTTTCAGCCCTACCAGTGATGGAAAGACCCAAGCTTGGGGGAGGATCCCCATCAGGTATGCCTCACGTTCCCATCAGCACTTTGATTTCGCATTTGCCATTTCCTTTTCTATTCCCCTTCCAATTTTATTTCCATTTACAAAATGAAAAGACCAAAAATATTTACTTTGAATAAAATGAACTCCCAACTATGCATGGAATGAACCATATGCCTCTCACTTTGGAAATGATGAATAGTTGCTCTATCATTAATCTTGCAAGTGCTTTGTTTCAACTAGTTCCTCGATAGTACTTGAGTTAATTGGCATGAGTAAAAATGAACCTGAAAACCTTGTGGGAGCACATGCTTTATTCCATGTTTAAGTTGTTGTGAGGAATGAAATAGTGAGATTTGGTTTAATTCTTACTTTTTCTCTTACTATGGTGAAAATTTCGGATGTTTTATGCTTTCAAAAATAAAATAAAAGTTCCTCATTGGTTTAGAATTCCTACCAAAGCCTAGTTAAAAAATTTCTACTCATATGTTGCTTGTTATCTTAGTGAGCTTTATCAAATTATTGTAACCATTGTGAGGAACCTTTCATGCTTTCAAGATCGAGATTCACATACACACTACATCTCACTTGCAATTCCTACACTGGGAGTTAGCAAATTTTGCCATTATCCATCCACAAAATAAATGCTCCATGTTCTATGAATTCCTCTCCAAATATCCATGAAAAGAGACATGAGCTATGTAAAAAGAAAAAAAAGAAAGAAAAGCATGCTAAGTAGCATGGCAAAAAGAAAAATGAAAAAAAGAGAAAAGCATGCCAAAATGGCATGGTAAAATATGAAGAAAAAGAAAAAGAGATAGCCCATGTTCTCGAAAATAAATCAAGGAGAGTGTTGGCAGTCGTTACAACCCAAATTCGACCACCAATACGCGGGAATAAATGAGAGACTATGCAACATTCCATGTACTTAGGTTTTATTTCTAATGGAGTTCCATGAGTTTTGGTGAGTGTCGCTTGTGCAGGTACAACATTGCGAAATACGTGCTATAGGGGTCGGAAATGACAGAATCGGCCGAACGCCCCGTTCGGCCGGTTACCCCCCTTAGCCGTACAGGCCGCCGGGAGCCATCCACGTCTACAACAACCAAGCAACAACTATGCAAGCCACGTAGGACGCCCACCAACTCATTTCGGAGCACCGACACCTCAGCCTGGGTCCATACTACACAAGTCCAAGCAGCCAGGCCGGCCCAGGAGGGACCCAAAGGGCACAGGCGGTGCAGAGGAGTGGGCCTGGACCCTGAGGCCTGTTCGGCCGAACAGAGGCCTTCGGCCGAACCGACTCCCCTGCAGAAACCGCCTCCAGAAGCAAATCTGAGCCATTGGGAGCCAAGGCGGCAAGATGGACGATTCGGCCGAACAGGTCGGTTCGGCCAAACCCCTGGATCCACCGCCTTGGCTCTGGACGGCATGGATGCACTCCTCTACTATAATTGTATACTAGCTGTTTAGATTGAGTGCTTATCTGTCTGCAGTAGATAAGTATTAGTCAACTAGTGTAGGCGTGGTGCCTATACTTGAGCCTAACTTAGTTTCTGCCCGTCGCAAAGAAGAATCATCCCAAGGAGTTCCACCATATTCCGCTCCACATATTCCACACACTTGCACTTCTCGATATAAAGGTATGGTTTGATCCTCCTAAGGTTTGGTTTTTGACATAGCAAAATATAAGATGCATGCATGCCTTCATCTATTGTCCCTGAGCCGCACAAAAAGCTTTATTCGATTATATGATGAAAGAAGGAACAAGCCTTTGGTGAGGATTCAAATACCACTTGAGTGATTGAGTGTGCCAATAGGAACTAAATTAAAATTTTTTAAAAAACAATTATGGAAAACTCCGAGATGGGATCCTGAAAAGAGTAGGAGTGGAATGAAACTGAATCAAAACTGTTCAACCTTTCAACTGCCCAAGACAAGAAGATTGCTACATGCCCATAGGTAAAAGGTGAGTAATAAACTTTACCAATGATTCAAGTATTTTAGAGTACTAGTTGCTTATAAAGATTACCTGCAAGATACTGACATTGTAGCAACTCCTGATCCACCGTGCCTAAGTTTTTATCTTTGCTCCAGGACGAGCAGAGGTCTAAGCTTGGGGGAGCTTGTTGGCAGTCGTTACGACACGTTTTCGACCACCAATACACGGGAATAAAAGAGGTTATTATATGTGACATTCCATGCATCTAGGTTTATTTCTAATAAAGTTCCACTAGTTTTGGAGTGTTTCACTTGTGCAGGTACAAAAACAAGAAATACGTGCTAGAAGGGTCGGAATTGACCGATTCGGCCAAACGACACGATTCGGCCAAACGACACGATTCGGCCGGTTACCCCCCTTAGCCGTACACGAAGCAAAGCACAATCGGGAGGTCGTCCACGTCAGCAACAACCAAGCGATGACCGTGCAGGCCACGTGGACCACCGTCACATCATCTCTTGGCCAAAACAATAGAAGTCCACCATGAACAAGTCATACAAGACAGGCAGGACCTAGGGCGGTGCACGGGGGGCGAACTGGGTTGAATGCCCAGTTTGGCCAAACCGCCCCCTGTACACCAATCTCCTCCAGGATATGATCTGAGCCACAGGAGCAAGAGGCGGTGCATCCAAGGGTTCAACCGAACTGACCTGGTTTGGTTGAACCCATCCAATTTGGCCAAATCATCATGAACCGCCCTCAAGGTCCCTTGGCGGTTACTCCACTAAACCACATTTGGACCACTATAAATGATGATGTCCGGTGCTCGGTTACATACACACTCAAGCCAAGGAGCTCCACTTCCCATTCTAGTAGAGTTAGGATAGTTTAGTTGGGAGTTAGAGTCGAGTCGAGATGTGCCTTCAGAGGTTCTGAAGTCATCTTCAGAAGCTCTGGTAAAGCTCTTGTATCTTTTCTTTTCTTTTGTTGACTTTAAGTTATCAATATAAGTTATCTTTGTCGTATTGTCTAAGTTATTTATATTCTACTTCTACTTTATTCTAGTTGCAAGTATTTCATGTTTAGACAATAGTCATTGTGATCTAAGTTCTTCTAGATCTTGTTTAAGTCTTTACCTTAGTGGGTTCTTCGTTTCTATTCAATACTTGTGGTGAATTGTCACTGGGGTATTGACATGATTGTTAACTTCTGCTAGCGGAGTAAGTAGTCGTTGTCTAGTGTAGGTGTGGAACCTAGAAGGTAGTGGCCTTAGATTGTACCTGGGTTGGCACGGTGGTGGTAGCCGTTAGGTGGTGACAGCCCTATATGGCCTACGTAGTCCATCACGCCTGACTCGGCCCCACTGGATCCCAAAGTACGGGGTTGGTGGCACGACTTCTCATCCCTTTCTGCGTGTCATTGGCCCCGTTATCCCAAAGCAAAGGTATTAGAGTTATACTTGACCTATAAGAGCTGTCTCTCAGCTACTGTATCTCTAGAGTCGAGTAACCCAGATAGACAAATACCCAGGAATCCTTTATCTCGTCTCGTTGTCCTCCCAACTAGCTACTCCTTCCCTCTCTTATCAGAGCCACCCTTGAGCTATGTGTCGCGGTATAACCACTCCTTTCCAATACCATTATCCCCTGTCTTGTTAAGTGTCACACCCAGATTTACATAGAAACCCGAATGCGGCCATATGTGTGCCCAGGAAGTCATAGTACACATATAGCAAGCAAATATGATAAACAGAGAACATATGCTTCAATAAATACTTGAATAAATAGAGTTTTACATCAGAGTGCATCATAGATAAACTAACCAATACAGCGGAAGATTAATAACTCTCAAACTAAGCGGAGCCGCAATCCACAGGGACTCTGACTGGGAGAACGCGACTCAGTAGTACGGTAGATCTTCTGGAAACTCAGCAGCAGACTCATGCACAGCCCAATCTGTCAGCCATCCGGGATTTTGTTAAATAATAGCAAGTGTAAGTAAAACATTTACTTAGAAAGTATAGCACGAGTGTATGAAGGCTCAAAATAAGGCTAGACACGGCTGAACTGCATTAGCATTTTTAGTTGGTTCGTTTTAACATTATCCAAGTTACTACAAGTGAATGAAACCTAGTTGCGACCCAATTAATGAAGTATAAGTGACATTAAGCATAAATAAACATCATCTTCTAATCATAAAGGATCTAGTCCGCTCGTGACCCTGAGCAAGGCTATCATGATAGATTTACACTCTGCGGAGGTTTCGCCCTTTACCCACCAGTCGCGTGAAAGCTCAAAAGAACTTTAAACCCAACCACGCGGAGGTGGATCAGACCTCAGAAATCACACTTCCGAGGTGTGACCGCATAGGGACGCTACTAGGTTTTTCACAAGACACCCTAACAAGATAGTGGCCCATTATGGTACAACACAGGCAGCATGGCCGAGGCACCGAGATTGACGTACGCCTACGGAGTCACACCATAGGGGGGTTAATGGCATCCAGAGCGCGGGTATCAAACCCAACAATGCGCAACGCGTGGAGTTCCCCATCGCAGGGACTCCCAGCACGGGACTGTGCCTCACGGGGGCATAGCCGACGGATCACCCATCCTCGGTGGATCAAGACATACTTTCACCCATGTTTCCCATAACGCCGTCGGCGACTTCGGTAACCACTGACATGTTAGAGACGTACATGGTACTTGACCAAGACCAGAGCCATAATAGTTCTAGCAGTGGCGACAGGCTCCTGGGTTGCCGCTTTAAGAACCGAACCTTACGGAGAGACACTAGAGCAAAGCACGAAGCACATGCTCTAGCTCCCTAAACCAAGTTGCTAAAAAGTAAGTTTTATCATTAATGTTCAAGTGAACCATTAAGTCAAAATTAATAGTTAAATAATGGTGATAGTAGCTGCACATAGCAAAGATCTACCCATATGCATAAACCCAAGGTAATCAAAGGACAGGATAATCAAAACTAGGTACAACCTTAAAGGTACATCAATTTAGACACATGCAAGTATGAAGTAAATGATTACAAAAGTGGGTTGGTAGCAAGGATTGTCTGTGCTATAACTTGCCTTCCTGAAAAGGTGGCTGTTGCTGCTGCTGTGAGTCCTACCCCTAGAAGTCCTCCTCAAACTCGAATTCCAACGCAAAAGGCTCACCGACCGGACACGAATCACCACAACGGCATCCACGCAAGCCAATACATGAAAACAAATAGTATTCTATTAGAACAGTACAGCAAATAGTAGAAACAGTACAAAGGAAGGTTTTAAGACTAATCTATGCTTTACTACGAACAAATGAGTGCGAAAACCAATCTAATCGGAGCTAGAACCGAAAAGATATGGCGTTTCTAAGTTACAGGGACCTGCTGGCAAGTTTTTAAAAGTTCTAGGGGCTTACTTGTGAAAAACCGAGGAACTAAACATAGTTATGCGTTAAAACCCGAGGGTCTACGCGCAAAAGCTACAGACCTGGACCAGGGGTTCGAATTTTCAAAAGCGCAGGGGCCTAAACGCGAAGAAAGGACCTAGATGTAAACATCTTTAACACTATGATGGACCGCGGGTTGATTTGAGAGAAACCCAGGGTCTCTTTAGCAAAACCGCCTACGCTGACCGGTACTGGCGAGTTTTGACTCGGGGTAGGAACGCGTGAGGATCGTTGGATCTGGATCTAATGATCCAGATCGGCCGGGGCGAGAAGGTCGTCGGCGGGGAGGGGGGCAATCGTGGCGGCGCCACCCGTGAAAGTGGCGGGGCTCGCCGGAGTTCACTCGAACTCGAGCTCCCGGCCATGGATTTGGACGAGGTCAGGCTTTACGGGCTCGGGGCGAGATGGCGATCGCAATGGAGGGGTTATAATTGGCTAATGGGTAGCTACGGCAGCGGACAATGGTGGACCGCGACGGTGGAGTTCCGGTGAGGTCGCTCACGGGCTAGAGAGCGAGGGAGAGAGCGAGGAGAGGCTTGGGAGGAAGCTTACCACCACGTGGAGCTAATTCGGGGGTCAAGAGAAGCATAGCTGCATCGGAGTGGCGAATTCGGCGACACGGCAACGAACTCCGGTGCGGTAGCGGCGTCTCGAGGTAGAGAGGGGCGCTAGGGTGCTTGGGCTCGTGGGGGAGGCTCAGATGTGGCTTGAGGCTTCGGGTGGGTACCTTTTATATCCCGAGGGGGGCTCGCCTTGGCGTGCGTGCCATGCCCGCCGATCAAGCGCCGGCGGCGTTCTTTCCATGCGGGGGAAGAGCTTCTATGTGCGGCGCGGAGCTAAAGAAGGAAAGGGGAGCGGCGAGGAAACTTCGGGGATGCTTCGAGGGTGGCCCACGGGCGCGGGGCGGCTCTGGTGTGGGGCCACCGAGCTAGCGCCGGTGAGCCCAGGGCTCTGCCGCGCTGGGCGCGAGGTAGGGGGAAGGTTTTACGGCTGGGCCCCACTGGCCAGTGAGAGGAAGAGGGGGAGTATGGTTGTCGAGCTGGGCCGGCTTGGGGAGGAGAGTGGCTGCGGGGTTGGGCTTGCGGGGCGGGGGAAAGCTGGGCCGGGATGGTTGAGTTGGGCCACGGAGGGGGAAAAGAAAAGAGTGGGCCGGCTGGTGGAGTGGAGTAGAGGGGGGGTAAAAGCGAACCGAGGGAGAAGACCAGGGAGCAAAAACGAACTTTGGGCTAAACAACTCTTCTAGGGCTCCAACATTTGCAAATTAAATTTGAATTTAAACTAGATTTAAATCCTTATTTAACCACTAGCAATACAAAACTTAATGCATTAGCATGAATGCAATAAAAATGTTTCTACTCGTTATATTTGATTTTAATTTCTAGAAATTATTTATTTAACCTATATTAATTATGGGCATAAATAATAAAATCAAATTAATTGCTAGAAATTTTAAATGGGCAATTCTAGGGTGTTACATTAAGTAGTGTACTCCTCTATGTTAGTCTCAAATACTCGTTTACTAGTATTCTTGCCAAAGTTTCCCTATAGAAATATAAATTATGATACCTCGGATTACTCCCTAGTGAAGTTCTACAACGGTAATTCTGTGCGCTTGCAGAATATTTATATATTTTACTACGTCATAAGAAAAACCGCTGAAACACTCCTTACCCCAGTACCGGAATTCACAATCCTGATATTGGATCGTAAGAAGTGCCAACAACCTTTATGACCCACTAGCAGAATAGTGTCCTGTGGTTGTTTCAGATAGACCACCATTAGTTTAGTTCGTTAGTTTATTTCATTCATTTGCTTTCCTTAGATTAATGTTTAGGGTGCTCTGATTTATTTCCCTTTCCAAACATTTTGTTTCAATTAGGTAGATGAATAAAAAGATTGAAACAGTGGTTTGAATTATTTGAAAATAATGCTCTGACTGGTGCACTTGAGCCATCCAGAGAATGCTCAATTTTACCAAAGATTACATGAGTACAAGATGACACGGGAGTGAAACAAATATGAGGAGGCGCGCAGCAACCAACGAACTAGGCTGTTCGGCCGAACCATCCAATTCGGCCGAACCAGCCGGACCTGTCCCCTCTGCACACCTGCACGCTGGTTTGCACTCCTTACTCATGTCCACTTTTCCTGTGTTGTCACGTTTCAATTCTTAAACTTGCCTACATCATTTAAATGAAACGTTCTCAGTTTTCTTTAAAATAATGAAATTTGTATGTTGTTCGTTTCAAACTTAGTACCCACTTGCCTATGAAATCTTTCATGTTAGGACCCCCCCCCCCCCCGTCTAAGTTGTTGATGAATGTGATATGCTTTGGTAAAACAAACCCCTTGTTCATTCCATCATTCAAGAGAATTTATTTTGAAAATATAAAACTTTACCCTATCCTTTCATCCCAATGCATATATTCCACCATATTCCACTTTACACATATGCTTGAGAGTTTATTGCAGAAAAGCTTGGCATGACTAGTATAATGTCTTGTCAAATTTTGAGTCCCTAGAGACAATCATGTTGCCCCAGGTTAATTGCAAGAGTATCTATCATCAGAGGGCACTAGAAGTCCTCCTACGTTGGAGATGTCCTTAAAAAAAGAGAGAAAAGAAAAATAAAGGACTCATGAAAGTCCAAAGGAAAAAAATCCCAAAAGGGAAAGAGAAAATAAAAGGGGTCACAAGGCTGAGGACCGACATGAACTCTTCACTTCAAACATGCAATTGGACCGAGGATGGCTGGTGTGGGCTCCAAGAACCAATCTTTGACTTACAAAAGTGCATGTATTGGCAAGATCGCCACCTGAGAGACAAAATAACACATATAAAAGAGTGAGTGAAAGGAAGGAGTGACTACAGAGAGCGTGAGAATGTCTTGGATGAAAGGACAAGTGTCATTTATTTGCGAAAAATAGAAAACCCTGAATGCAGGATGATTGAGATGGACCTTGTTGTAAGAGCCATTCCATTCATCAATCGCTCAAGATCGAGGGAGTAGCCACTTCAAATCCACAGGTTTGGACTATTCAATATGCAAATGTTCATATCATGAAAGAACCCTTATCTTAGTCTTGCTCTTATTTCAACTTCTTTACTCGGGACGAGCAAAGATCTAAGTTTGGGGGAGTTTGTTGGTGGTCGTTAAGGCCTGATTTCTGACCTCCAACCGAGTATAAAATGAACACAATGGAATCACACACCATAGCTCTAGGAGTTATTTCTGACCATTTCCACAAGTTTTGGTGTTTATTCGATTCCAGGTGGCACATGACCAAAGTTGAGGCAAAAAGTACATGGAATGATGGGTTCGGCCGAATCCTGAGATTTGACCGAACTCCATCCTTGGACTCGGAACATACCACGACATGAAGACATACAATTCAGCAGAAACCCGGGCTTGGATGGACTGCTATGACTATCATCAACATGTACCCAGTGGACCGAAAGACGGGAGAAGCCTAAATCCAACCCGACCAAAGCCCACTAGTCCACAAGAAGACCTCTTACCCGGCCTGAAGTAGGAACCGACGTGGAACCAACCCAGGAGGTGATCCAGCATGTGGGAGAAGCAGAGGCGGTGCAAAGGCGGTTCGGCTGAACACGTGGCATTCGGCCGAACCACCTCTGCACTGCCTCAGCACCATGGCGGTGCAACATGGAAGTTCGGCCGAACTGCTCGGTTCGGCTGAATCAGCCGGGCACCACCCTATGGTGCCTTGGCTGCTGCTCCACTACCCACTGTAACGTCCATGTTTTATCCTCTAAATAAATCACCTCTTAATACACTTAGTAAAAATCTTTTACCGCCAAGCTCCCGCCATCTACCCCAGTTTCCGTTGTCCCGGCTCGAACCCCATCGTGCCTAACCCTTTCCTCTTTTCCACGCCATCACCTTTCCGCTCTGCCCGCTCTTGGGTCGACCGCTCACGCCCGACCACTGCCGCGAATCCCGCCACGAATCCCTCTTTTCCTTTTCCTCCTTTCTCCTTTTTCGTCTTTCCCTTCCTTCTTCCCGGCCCTGCCCCGCTCCGTGCCTGCCACTGTCCCTGTGCGTGCGCCCTTGCTTGGCGCCACCTGCTCACTCTACCACCGCTCAAGTGCACTGGCCCATGAGCACGCTGTCGTCTCTGCCCCACCGGCCACCCATCCTTCCCGTCGCTGCATCGCCGCTTCCGCTTGGCCCCACCACGAGCTCGCCGCGCGCGCACCCATGGACTGGCCTCGCTGCATCGCTTGCCGGTGCACCGCTGCCGCTCTACACCTGAGTCGCGCCACGACGACCACCGTTCGCACACTGCTGCGCTGCACCGTCCCACATGCGCACCCGAGTCGCTCACCACTGCGCAACAGTGTCGCCGAGCCGTCCACCGCTCAACCTCCACGCTGCCCATGTTCTTTCGCCTGCGCGCTCGCACCCCTGCCCAAGCCGGACACCCCACCGCTGCTCTGCCTGCCGCCCAGGCCCGCCTTGACCATGCACCGCACGCCGGCTAGGCACCTCGCCGCCTCGCCGCTCGCACCCGGCCCTGTGCGCCACTAGCCCCGCCGAGCTGTCCCATCCGGCCGTGAATCCAGCCGGACGCCATAACTCCCCGTCCACCGACCTCTCTCGCCACCGAGAGACCCCCCCTCCCCCTGTTCTCGTCGGCCCGCTCCAACCACCGCTCCTCCGCGCCAACAAATAGGCCCACGAGCTCCTCTCCCATCACCTCCCACTCACCGGCCACCTAGTTCTCCCCCTCCCACTCGCTGCACCGCCACCACCGCACGCGCCATTGCCGCCGCCCGCCCGCTCCCGAGGGCAGGCCTCCACCCACCACCTACGCCCGTGGTAAGCATGGGGTTTGACTGACCCCGCCCTCCTCTCTCTTTCACCTCTACCCCTGGTCACCACTAGCAGTTAAATCGCCGGCGCGGCCGCCGCTGCCGGCCGTCGGCCAACACTATTTTCCTCTTTCTCGGAGCTTAGCAAGAACAATATTCTTTCTTTTATTTATTTGTGTGCTTGATTGTGTGTGCGCCATAGATCACATGGTGAACGAGGAAGGACTCGAGGAGCAGTGTTACGAGCAGGAGCCCGAAGGCCAGTACCCCGAAGGCCAGTACCCCGGGCAGGAACTCCCCGAGGGTTTTGAGAACGGCAAGTTCACTCCCATCCTTTGATGCATATTTTTTCCTAGTTTTATAAACAGAACCTATTGCCCTGATTGTTTGATTGTCATGATTGTTTCCTTGACGGCCTAGATTAATATTTAAATATGATGTAGCTCTGTTTGTAAACCTAGGAAAAAATATGCATCAAAGGATGGGAGTGAACTTGCCGTTCTCAAAACCCTCGGGGAGTTCCTGCCCGGGGTACTGGCCTTCGGGGTACTGGCCTTCGGGCTCCTGCTCGTAACACTGCTCCTCGAGTCCTTCCTCGTTCACCATGTGATCTATGGCGCACACACAATCAAGCACACAAATAAATAAAAGAAAGAATATTGTTCTTGCTAAGCTCCGAGAAAGAGGAAAATAGTGTTGGCCGACGGCCGGCAGCGGCGGCCGCGCCGGCGATTTAACTGCTAGTGGTGACCAGGGGTAGAGGTGAAAGAGAGAGGAGGGCGGGGTCAGTCAAACCCCATGCTTACCACGGGCGTAGGTGGTGGGTGGAGGCCTGCCCTCGGGAGCGGGCGGGCGGCGGCAATGGCGCGTGCGGTGGTGGCGGTGCAGCGAGTGGGAGGGGGAGAACTAGGTGGCCGGTGAGTGGGAGGTGATGGGAGAGGAGCTCGTGGGCCTATTTGTTGGCGCGGAGGAGCGGTGGTTGGAGCGGGCCGACGAGAACAGGGGGAGGGGGGGTCTCTCGGTGGCGAGAGAGGTCGGTGGACGGGGAGTTATGGCGTCCGGCTGGATTCACGGCCGGATGGGACAGCTCGGCGGGGCTAGTGGCGCACAGGGCCGGGTGCGAGCGGCGAGGCGGCGAGGTGCCTAGCCGGCGTGCGGTGCATGGTCAAGGCGGGCCTGGGCGGCAGGCAGAGCAGCGGTGGGGTGTCCGGCTTGGGCAGGGGTGCGAGCGCGCAGGCGAAAGAACATGGGCAGCGTGGAGGTTGAGCGGTGGACGGCTCGGCGACACTGTTGCGCAGTGGTGAGCGACTCGGGTGCGCATGTGGGACGGTGCAGCGCAGCAGTGTGCGAACGGTGGTCGTCGTGGCGCGACTCAGGTGTAGAGCGGCAGCGGTGCACCGGCAAGCGATGCAGCGAGGCCAGTCCATGGGTGCGCGCGCGGCGAGCTCGTGGTGGGGCCAAGCGGAAGCGGCGATGCAGCGACGGGAAGGATGGGTGGCCGGTGGGGCAGAGACGACAGCGTGCTCATGGGCCAGTGCACTTGAGCGGTGGTAGAGTGAGCAGGTGGCGCCAAGCAAGGGCGCACGCACAGGGACAGTGGCAGGCACGGAGCGGGGCAGGGCCGGGAAGAAGGAAGGGAAAGACGAAAAAGGAGAAAGGAGGAAAAGGAAAAGAGGGATTCGTGGCGGGATTCGCGGCAGTGGTCGGGCGTGAGCGGTCGACCCAAGAGCGGGCAGAGCGGAAAGGTGATGGCGTGGAAAAGAGGAAAGGGTTAGGCACGATGGGGTTCGAGCCGGGACAACGGAAACTGGGGTAGATGGCGGGAGCTTGGCGGTAAAAGATTTTTACTAAGTGTATTAAGAGGTGATTTATTTAGAGGATAAAACATGGACGTTACAGTGGGTAGTGGAGCAGCAGCCAAGGCACCATAGGGTGGTGCCCGGCTGATTCAGCCGAACCGAGCAGTTCGGCCGAACTTCCATGTTGCACCGCCATGGTGCTGAGGCAGTGCAGAGGTGGTTCGGCCGAATGCCACGTGTTCAGCCGAACCGCCTTTGCACCGCCTCTGCTTCTCCCACATGCTGGATCACCTCCTGGGTTGGTTCCACGTCGGTTCCTACTTCAGGCCGGGTAAGAGGTCTTCTTGTGGACTAGTGGGCTTTGGTCGGGTTGGATTTAGGCTTCTCCCGTCTTTCGGTCCACTGGGTACATGTTGATGATAGTCATAGCAGTCCATCCAAGCCCGGGTTTCTGCTGAATTGTATGTCTTCATGTCGTGGTATGTTCCGAGTCCAAGGATGGAGTTCGGTCAAATCTCAGGATTCGGCCGAACCCATCATTCCATGTACTTTTTGCCTCAACTTTGGTCATGTGCCACCTGGAATCGAATAAACACCAAAACTTGTGGAAATGGTCAGAAATAACTCCTAGAGCTATGGTGTGTGATTCCATTGTGTTCATTTTATACTCGGTTGGAGGTCAGAAATCAGGCCTTAACGACCACCAACAAACTCCCCCAAACTTAGATCTTTGCTCGTCCCGAGTAAAGAAGTTGAAATAAGAGCAAGACTAAGATAAGGGTTCTTTCATGATATGAACATTTGCATATTGAATAGTCCAAACCTGTGGATTTGAAGTGGCTACTCCCTCGATCTTGAGCGATTGATGAATGGAATGGCTCTTACAACAAGGTCCATCTCAATCATCCTGCATTCAGGGTTTTCTATTTTTCGCAAATAAATGACACTTGTCCTTTCATCCAAGACATTCTCACGCTCTCTGTAGTCACTCCTTCCTTTCACTCACTCTTTTATATGTGTTATTTTGTCTCTCAGGTGGCGATCTTGCCAATACATGCACTTTTGTAAGTCAAAGATTGGTTCTTGGAGCCCACACCAGCCATCCTCGGTCCAATTGCATGTTTGAAGTGAAGAGTTCATGTCGGTCCTCAGCCTTGTGACCCCTTTTATTTTCTCTTTCCCTTTTGGGATTTTTTTCCTTTGGACTTTCATGAGTCCTTTATTTTTCTTTTCTCTCTTTTTTTAAGGACATCTCCAACGTAGGAGGACTTCTAGTGCCCTCTGATGATAGATACTCTTGCAATTAACCTGGGGCAACATGATTGTCTCTAGGGACTCAAAATTTGACAAGACATTATACTAGTCATGCCAAGCTTTTCTGCAATAAACTCTCAAGCATATGTGTAAAGTGGAATATGGTGGAATATATGCATTGGGATGAAAGGATAGGGTAAAGTTTTATATTTTCAAAATAAATTCTCTTGAATGATGGAATGAACAAGGGGTTTGTTTTACCAAAGCATATCACGAGAAGCCTAAATCCAACCCGACCAAAGCCCACTAGTCCACAAGAAGACCTCTTACCCGGCCTGAAGTAGGAACCGACGTGGAACCAACCCAGGAGGTGATCCAGCATGTGGGAGAAGCAGAGGCGGTGCAAAGGCGGTTCGGCTGAACACGTGGCATTCGGCCGAACCACCTCTGCACTGCCTCAGCACCATGGCGGTGCAACATGGAAGTTCGGCCGAACTGCTCGGTTCGGCTGAATCAGCCGGGCACCACCCTATGGTGCCTTGGCTGCTGCTCCACTACCCACTGTAACGTCCATGTTTTATCCTCTAAATAAATCACCTCTTAATACACTTAGTAAAAATCTTTTACCGCCAAGCTCCCGCCATCTACCCCAGTTTCCGTTGTCCCGGCTCGAACCCCATCGTGCCTAACCCTTTCCTCTTTTCCACGCCATCACCTTTCCGCTCTGCCCGCTCTTGGGTCGACCGCTCACGCCCGACCACTGCCGCGAATCCCGCCACGAATCCCTCTTTTCCTTTTCCTCCTTTCTCCTTTTTCGTCTTTCCCTTCCTTCTTCCCGGCCCTGCCCCGCTCCGTGCCTGCCACTGTCCCTGTGCGTGCGCCCTTGCTTGGCGCCACCTGCTCACTCTACCACCGCTCAAGTGCACTGGCCCATGAGCACGCTGTCGTCTCTGCCCCACCGGCCACCCATCCTTCCCGTCGCTGCATCGCCGCTTCCGCTTGGCCCCACCACGAGCTCGCCGCGCGCGCACCCATGGACTGGCCTCGCTGCATCGCTTGCCGGTGCACCGCTGCCGCTCTACACCTGAGTCGCGCCACGACGACCACCGTTCGCACACTGCTGCGCTGCACCGTCCCACATGCGCACCCGAGTCGCTCACCACTGCGCAACAGTGTCGCCGAGCCGTCCACCGCTCAACCTCCACGCTGCCCATGTTCTTTCGCCTGCGCGCTCGCACCCCTGCCCAAGCCGGACACCCCACCGCTGCTCTGCCTGCCGCCCAGGCCCGCCTTGACCATGCACCGCACGCCGGCTAGGCACCTCGCCGCCTCGCCGCTCGCACCCGGCCCTGTGCGCCACTAGCCCCGCCGAGCTGTCCCATCCGGCCGTGAATCCAGCCGGACGCCATAACTCCCCGTCCACCGACCTCTCTCGCCACCGAGAGACCCCCCCTCCCCCTGTTCTCGTCGGCCCGCTCCAACCACCGCTCCTCCGCGCCAACAAATAGGCCCACGAGCTCCTCTCCCATCACCTCCCACTCACCGGCCACCTAGTTCTCCCCCTCCCACTCGCTGCACCGCCACCACCGCACGCGCCATTGCCGCCGCCCGCCCGCTCCCGAGGGCAGGCCTCCACCCACCACCTACGCCCGTGGTAAGCATGGGGTTTGACTGACCCCGCCCTCCTCTCTCTTTCACCTCTACCCCTGGTCACCACTAGCAGTTAAATCGCCGGCGCGGCCGCCGCTGCCGGCCGTCGGCCAACACTATTTTCCTCTTTCTCGGAGCTTAGCAAGAACAATATTCTTTCTTTTATTTATTTGTGTGCTTGATTGTGTGTGCGCCATAGATCACATGGTGAACGAGGAAGGACTCGAGGAGCAGTGTTACGAGCAGGAGCCCGAAGGCCAGTACCCCGAAGGCCAGTACCCCGGGCAGGAACTCCCCGAGGGTTTTGAGAACGGCAAGTTCACTCCCATCCTTTGATGCATATTTTTTCCTAGTTTTATAAACAGAACCTATTGCCCTGATTGTTTGATTGTCATGATTGTTTCCTTGACGGCCTAGATTAATATTTAAATATGATGTAGCTCTGTTTGAATGATAATCACTGCTAGCAATGCTTAGGACTTGGTTACCATTATATTCTCCAAAAACAATGGTGTGTGTGCTTTAGAAAGGAAAAAGTGGGTTTTGGTGAATACAAAGAATATCAATGTAGATGAGACGGACGGTGTTTCTTTGTGAAACGCCGAGGTGAGCTCAAACCTGTGTGGTTGAGCATGGTGGGAGATGTTTGTCGAGTCAAGATTTTGGGATGATGTTGATTTGTCATCTTGCCTAACCCATTTTCAATACCACCACTCGACCGTTGTATGTGGCAACGGCTTAGCATAAATCCCACTAGTTAAGTTGTTAGTTGTCAGGTGTGCTGGCGAGCAGCAGAAATCCATGGAGACGGGGATACGATCTATGTGAAGTTATGCTCCTGGGTAGAAGCTCGTTGGCAGGTTGCTGACCCCCTGGTTGTTCTGTGGTGGCTAGTCAGTTTAGCTATGGTGGGTAATGGCTTTGATGGATTTGCACCAGCACTAAGGTGTTCGTGTTGCGGTACCCTACTTGTGGTTTTGTACACCTCTATAGATTTAAAATCTATCCGGATAGCCGTGTCCACTGTTTCGGGCGAGTTACGGCTTGGTCACTTCACTAGTCCTTTTGGTTTTAAAAATGATTGGTGGTGTGTGTGATTTTGGAAAGACTTTGGCAGTGGCTATGACGGATGGAGAGTCTGGTAGCATTAAAATCTGGACTCCATGTGAGTCAATCAACTATGTTAGATGTTTCAACGAAAAAGAAATGCTCGCAAGAACTCTTTATAAAACAAACCCTTGCATGTGTAAACTTTAGCATTTCTGCAAATGAACTGAGGCCTATCCTTGATTATATCCTGTGCATATGTCTGTTTATTCTCCCCTCCGTCACTGTGGTTGAACTTTTTGAGTACGTTCCTACTCACCCCTGCTTACTATTGTTACAGTGGAAGACCCATAATTTGTGCCTGAAGACGTTGAGTAGGGGTTCGTTCTGCACCTAGCCTTGCCAATGTGTTAGGGCCACTCGCTCGAAGACCCGCATGGTGCAACTCTCTGATGACGAATTAGTTTGCTTCGTTGTTTGGCTTATAGCTTTATTTCTTGCCTTAGTGATAGTGGTGCTCGAGTGCCCACTATCGCGACGGTTTGTACGGTAATGAACCATCTGTTGTAATAAATATGTATCAGCCTCCTGGGACTGATATTTAGTAGCACATTTAGTCTTCTCATTCGAGGGGACGCTTCAAGTGGTATCAGAGCTAGGTTAGGTTGGCCGTAGGATGTAACCCCTAGGATTGAGACCTTCTCCTGAGCCTATTACTTAGATCCTTCCTTGCCTAAAACTTTTTCCCACACAAACACTCACTTTTACTCTTACCCTGTTCCAGATGGCTAATGAAAGATGGAGTGACAGAATCTACCCCGCAGAGCCGGGCCTCCCCAAGTTGTTGCTACTTAGCGTGGAACGCATCGGAGTCACGGACACACCTGAGTACACCTACCGAGAGTACGACCACCGGGGCACCAATCAGTGTGAGATGATGATCTTTGATGGAAAAAGTACACTCTACCCGGAAGTAGCACATTGGTTCGTCTCCACCACCGGCTTCTGTGTCCCGGATACCTACCAGAAGGCCCCCAGGAAAGCCCTAATATGCCCACGGGAACTCTACAAGCAACACCTCTAGGGGACACCTATGGGGTTTTTCCCACCCACTAGAGGCAGAGGACCCGCATGGATCACCCGGATGAGAAGCCTAGGAAATGATGAGGAACTGGAGGACATTGTTTCCCATTTGGCTATCTACCTCAACGGATTGGACCGGTTGTACCGCGAGTAGGCGGCACAACTGAAGCACCATATCCGTAGGGCAGAAAAGGCGAAGCAGGAGATGGAGAAACAGCGGATATGAGCCGGACAAGCCCTAAGCTCCCTAGCCACTCTCTAAACCAAGTGGCAGACCTATGCCCAAGAGATGGAGAAAATGGAAACCCACAGAAGGGAAGCCGGGTTAACGGAAGGAGAACCTGAAGAAACCCATCAGGATGCGGGTACCCAGACCGAGGGAGTAGACTGGAGCATTGCCTTCCACCAAAGAAGCGTTGCGTCTAGGTTGAGGGAGAATCCCCATGAATAGCGTGTCATACCATAGATTAGAATCTCCCCTCTCACGTCATTGTACCCAGACTAGAGTCGTTATCTTAGTGTCAGTGTATCCATGCACCATGTACCCAACTCTGTCATGAAATAAAGACCGCATTTCTGTTTATATTCATGCCAAAACTTGTTTTTCCCTATCTCGTTTCAAATGGCTGAGGAAGGATGGACCCGGGGTGTTTGCTAGGAAGCACCCAGTTTCCCCAGCCTTTTGATTGGATCCTTGGAAAGCCTCGGTATCCCAGAATGCCCAAGATACTACAGTAGGGAGTACGAGCAACATGGTACTCTTCGCTGCAGGGTGGTCATTTCCGTCCCCAAAAGCGACCGATACCCCACAATCGGGCCA
Organism: Echinochloa crus-galli; assembly: GCA_900205405.1. NCBI lineage: Eukaryota > Viridiplantae > Streptophyta > Magnoliopsida > Poales > Poaceae > Echinochloa > Echinochloa crus-galli. The sequence goes on along the minus strand of OAMR01000131.1, from coordinate 1,459,995 downwards.
TTGCGTGTGACTGCCACAGGGTTTAGGTACCAAGATACCTATCGCTTGGCTGTCAGGAAAGCACTCCGTTACATGTGCCGCATCTTTGAAGAACACCTCATCCCCACACCAATGAGGTTCTTTCCCCCGCTCATCAGGACCCAGTATGACAGGCCCGCATAAGAAACTTGGAACGACACCATCAAGAAGAGGACCCCTTGTACCAAGTGGTCACCTATTTCAACTCCCTGGACCAACTCTTTGACGAGCAAGCCAATTTCCTGGCTGAACAAATTAATTGGGTTGAGCAAGCTGAGCTCGCGTTACAGATGCACCAAATCTGAGCAGCTCAAGCTGAAGCCAGTACCGCTGCCGCCATCAGCAGCGAAGCCATCGCCCAAGAGAGTCTCAGGCAGGCTCGGGACCGGCGTATTCAAGAGTGGACCAGTAGTGGAACGCCCGTCCCGGCAATTGGGGAAGGCCATGTCTTACTTGGAACACCTGTCTTAGCATGGGGAGAACTTGTTAGGATCCCAAAAGCTCCACCTGGGAACTCCACAAGAACAGCCACAGCTGTAGAAGGAGAAGCTGCTGGACAACCCCGGGAAAATGGAACCCTGGCACGTGAAGAGCGTGAGCTGCTCATTCCGTTGGAAGATCACTCCGCCCCAGAAGAAGGCTCACCCCACGAGTAGGCCCGGCATCAAGCGTCCGAATGGGAATGAAGTCTTTGTGGTCCGAGTGTAAGAGCCCTTGTACCCCTAGCAGTATCATCCTTATCGTGCCATGTACCCCCCCCCCCCCCCTTGTAATGCGTGTTCTATTTGGACCCCCCATAAGTGTTGTACCCCTCCTCGACTGTTTAATTAAGAATGTTTGTGCCTATTGTTTGTTAGTTTGCATGCTTGCCGAAAGAAGGTGGATTCTGTCTTTTCAAAAATTGCGAGTTAAATAACTTAAACATCACCATAACCAAATCTCACAGAAGTCCTACTGATCATGCAGATGGTTAACATGCGTGCTAGACCCTCTCAGAGCCGCGTGAACGCCGCTCCCAGTGAGGAGAGGCAGCCAGTTGGGCCACGACAAGACCCGGAGCAGGAAGTGAACCAGTGCAGGATAGGAAGCCAGGATGAGGAGCAGCACATCCCACCCCACCCCTGGACCTGGCACAAGCAATATACAATCAGACTCGGTTCATGCAGACCATAGCTGAAACTCTCCAACGCCAAGAGCCCCATAAGCAAAACATGAATGACAAACTGACCGTCTTCCTGAGGACCAGGCCACCCATATTTGTGGGATCCAGCAATGCCTTGAAAGCCGATGACTGGCTGTGAGTCATCCATAGGAAGCTCGAGCCATTCGGATGTGAAGATCGTGACAAGGTGCTCTTGGCTACTCACTAGCTTACAGGGATTGCCTTAGCCTGGTGGGAGAATTATTGTGCAGCCGTCCAGGATGCATCTACCATCACCTAGAAGGAATTTGTGGATGAGTTCCGCTGCTACCATATTCCCACAGCCACCATGAAGCGCAAGGCGGATGAGTTCTGTGAACTGCAACAAGGAAACAATACAGTGGAGGAGTACACCCACCAGTTCATGGAGCTAGCTTGCTATGCTCTAGAAGAAGTTAACAGGGATGAGAAGAAGTAGGACATGTTCAAGAAAGGTCAGAATCCAGAACTCCGGACCCTACATACCCCTCAGTTCTATCCAGACTTCATCACTCTAATGAACATGGCCATCCTCACGGAAAGGGCCAAAGCAGATGAACGGAAGGAGAACAAACATAAGTTTCTGGAGAGCAACACAATGGTCTTATAGGTTGTGCTGATAAGGTAGTGCACCTATGTTGGCATTTCTTACGATCCAATATCAGGATTGAGAATCCCGGTACTGGGGTAAGGAGTGTTTCAGTGGTTTTCCTTATGGCTTAGTAAAATATATAAATATTCTGCAAGCGCACAGAATCACTGCTGTAGCACTTCACCTGAGAGTATCCCGAGGTATCGTAATTTATATTTCCGCAAGGAAGCTTTGGCAAGAGTAATAGTAAACAGGTATTCAAGACTATCAGAGAAAGGTACACAGCTAAACAAGACAGGAGATAACGGTATAGGATAGGAGTGGATATACCGTGACACATAGCTCAAGGGAGACTGTTGGCACTCCTTACGGCCTACAGATAAATCCGCAAGCGGACGGATACCGATGTAGCTTTCACCCGGGAGTATTCCAAGGTATCGATTTCCACGGGGAACAAGAAGTGTACTAATCCTAAACTAAGTTGTCCTAGGTAGATGGAAATGGAGTGAATGGTATGGATGAGGTGGATGACAACAACAAAGAGAGAAGAGGAGTGATAGGAGGGTAGAGAGGGTACGGGTCTGATAAAGGTATTCTACCGATTGACTGAGCAGATCAGAGGATACAAATAGATACTTGCTTCGGGACTACAGAGCCTCCGACACACAGAAAGGGGTGAGAATAAGGTGGAAGTAAAGCATATAAAAGTAAGAACTGAATGCTCAATTAATCAGAGAGAGATACAAGAGTTACCAGACAAGACCCGGATGTTACTCGAAGTGATGTCACATCCGTAGAGGTACAGCGCGAAGAGGGGCCGACACTTCGGCTCCTCTCCGGGACGCTCACCTCTCCTCTCCCCCTATCTCTACTGATACAAGTGGAAAACTAACAGTGCTTCGCCTACACTCTACTCTTGTGTTGTGTTTGATACAAGGTGTATGCCACTGCTTATATAGGTGTCCTAAGGCGGTTTGGAGTGGAGTAACCGCCAAGGGAGCTAGGCTTCGGCCTCATCTAGCCACTCCCGACTC
>OAMR01000131.1:1434220-1451118 GCA_900205405.1 Echinochloa crus-galli | reverse complement strand
TCCACACTCACACTCCGCGGATATTCCGATGCGGATTTTGCTGGGTGTCGGATGGATCGCAAGTCCACTTCTGGAACTTGTCAGTTCCTTGGTTCTTCTTTGGTTTCATGGTCCTCTCGCAAACAGTCAAGTGTGGCTCAATCCACAACCAAAGCCGAATATGTAGCCGCAGCTAGTTGTTGCTCCCAGCTCCTTTGGATGCTTTCTACCTTGAGTGACTACGATTGCTCACGAACCATGGCTATGAAGCTAGGATGTAGCTCATAGCCGGGTGTGTATATGGGATGTGATGATGGTGGTGGCTCCAAACAATCGCCCGTTGGAGCCGAGTGTTGGCGTAAGGTGAGGGTGGAATTCATATGGTGGATGGTGGTGGGATACACGGACAACTTGGGTTCGGAACCAGAACAGCTACTGTTCCCCGGCAACGGCGCCAGAAAGCTTGTTGGCACTCCTTACGGCCTACAAATAATTCCGCAAGCAGACGGATACCAATGTAGCTTTCACCCGGGAGTATTCCAAGGTATCGATTTCCACGGAGAACGAGATGTGGACTGATTCTAAACTAAGTTGTCCAAGGAGGTTCCCGAGACGGCATTGCTTCAGAATCAATCGGGATGCGATGAGTACAGAGATTTGGGCTAATCCCTTTCAAGTCTTGGAGAAAATATCCTAAGACCGATCGATTCTTCTCTAGGACAGTGATGAGTAAGTAGCAACATTATGCTGCACCCCCAGACTTGAAAGATACTTACGGAAGGCTGAATCGATGAAATGGGATCAAATCAATTCAAATTTGAGTCCAATTCAACAGGTTGAAGTGGTTTGAGCTCGATTGGGGATGGTTTTGGAGTTTCGTTTGTGTCAAGCTCAATCGGAGGATGTGTTTCCTCTTCTTCCGAGAAAAACGGGAGATCTTCTTCTGGAATAGGCTGCTCTAGGTCTAATAGGTGAGCTGATGGGTCAGGATCGGGGTCTGCCTCTAATTTGGTGTTCAAGGATTGAGAATAGGAGACAGGGATGAGTTCTTTGCCGATCCTGAGCTCTACTAGCTGATTTGTTGGTGCCTTTTCCAATATCTTCTGGATTGGTCTACCTATGAAGATGGGATGTGTGGTGTCGCTGGCTAGGTCAAAGATATGGAAATACATGAAGAGTTCAGGGTCATTAATCTTACTAGATGATATGGGGTCATGCCTATGGGCGTCTTATAGGCCGTACGATATGCCCAGAGTGCATCCGGGAGTTTATCCTTCCATTGCCTACCCATCTCATTTACGGTCTTCTGCAGAATATTTTTGATTTGTTTGTTTGATGTTTCTGCTTGACCACCCAATTTCTTTGTCTTTGGCCAGTACCTCATGTTTTATCCTTTGAATCTTTCTGGGCATCTTGATGACCTCGGTTGAGGCTTCGGCCTCTTCTAGCCACTCCCGACTCATGAGAGCAGAGAGACGTCCAAGGTATTCTCTCTAGTATTCGAGTTCTTCCTTGTCAGGGGCTTGATCTATGGGCTCTACACGGTGTTCTCGAGGGAAACTCGTTACACTCCCGATGTCATCGAATAGATCATCGTCAAAATCATAGGGAGTGGTGTAGAGTGAATCATAGTAGTCTGGGCTAGGATATGGTTGTGGTTTGAAATAAGCTTTAGGTTCTGATGGACTGGAAGAGCTAATGGATTTGGATTGGACTGGTATTGGCTCTTTAGGTTGAGGTTCAGGCTGCTTCTCTTCTTCATCGGGGAGTTCATCATAGATTCTAGTGTAGGAGGTGTTGTCTAGGATACGGTCCAGGACTACCCTCGCTTCACTAGGGACCAAATGAAAGAACGACCCTCCAGAAGCAGAGTCCAAGAAAGTGGTGGCTACGGGACAGAGGCCAAGGCTGAAGTGTTGTAAAAAAACAGGGTCTGGTAGGCTTAGGTCCGGTCCGGCGGCCAGTATTTGCTTAAAGTTAATGATTTCCGCTCGGAGACTGGCTACCTTGGAGACTGGGAAGAAGTTTAGGCAGAATTTTTCCTTGAGAACTTCCCAGCTCCCGTCCATAGTACTGACAGCCAGAGAGTACCATTTCTTTGCTCCTCCCGCTAGTGAAAACGGGAATAGCTTCCATTTGAGTGTCTCTTGTGTCATGCCCGCAATGGTCAGGCATGAGCAGAGTTGCTCAAACTCGCGCAAATGCGCGTATGGACTCTCGGCCTTCGTTCCTGAGAACGATTGCTCACGAACCATGGCTATGAAGCCGGGACGTAGCTCATAGCCGGGTGTGGATATGGGATGTGATGATGGTGGTGGCTCCAAACAATCGCCCGTTGGAGCCGAGTGTTGGCGTAAGGTAAGAGTGGGATCCATATGGATGGTGGATGGTGGTGGGATACACGGACAACTTGGGTTCGGAATCAGAACAGCTACCGTTCCCCGGCAACGGCGCCAGAAAGCTTGTTGGCACTCCTTACGGCCTACAGATAAATCCGCAAGCGGACGGATACCGATGTAGCTTTCACCCGGGAGTATTCCAAGGTATCGATTTCCACGGAGAACGAGAAGTGTACTAATCCTAAACTAAGTTGTCCTAGGTAGATGGAATGGAGTGAATGGTATGGATGAGGTGGATGACAACAACAAAGAGAAGAGGAGTGATAGGAGGGTAGAGAGGGTACGAGTCTGGTAGAGGTATTCTACTGATTGATCGAGCAGATCAGAGGATACAGATAGATACTTGCTTCGGGACAAGGGAACCGGTGGACACACAGAAAGGGATGAGAAGGGGTGCCACTATTTCCCAACTGGGGAATCCTACGGACCGGAACTAACGTGATGGGCTACAAAGACCGGAAGGGCTGTCACCACCTTACGGCTACCACCTCCGACACTTCGGCTCCTCTCCTGGACGCTCACCTCTCCTCTCTCCCTATCTCTACTGATACAAGTGGAGAACTAACAGTGCTTCGCCTGCACTCTACTCTTGTGTTGTTTGTTGTTGCAGGGGCTGGAGAGTCCTATTTATAGCATGGAGGATCGGTTTGAAGTGGAGCAGTGGCCAAGAAAGCTCAGGGGCGGTTCCAGCATCTTCGGGCGAAGATCCCGGGTTCGGCCGAACTGCCCAGTTCGGCCGAACCACCCATTTTGCACCGCCTCTGCCCTCTATGGTCAAGATCACTTCCCAGGGTCGGTTGTGAGGCGGTGGGCTTGATTCGGGCGAACTGGGGGGTTCGGCCGAACCCGGGAAGTTCGGCCGAACCGCCCTCTGCACCGCCTTCGCTCTGTGGACTCCCTGGGCTGGCCTCTGGTGATGTACTTCATGCTATGTGGGCCTAGGATGATGTGTCGGTGCTTCGGGATGTGTTGGCGGTCGTCCATGTGTCGTACATCGTGTCCGCTTGTCATCGGTGTCGTGGACGGCTCCCGGTGACTTGTACGGCTAAGGGGGGTAACCAGCCGAACGTGTTGTTCGGCCGAATCGGTCATTTCCGACGCCTATAGCACACATTTCTCGTTGTTGTACCTGCACAAGCGACAATCACCAAAATTCGTGGAAAGGGATGAGAAGGGGTGCCACTAGCTCCGCACTGGGGGATTCTACAGGCCGAGACTAACGAGGTGGATTACAAAGACTCTATAGGGCTGTCACCACTTAACGGCTACCACACGTTCGTTGAATCGGGGGCAAACCAAGGCCACTGACTAGTCTGGGTACCACACCCACACTAACCAACGACTACTTAGTTCACTAGCAAAAGCAAGCAACCCGTCAATACCCCCGGTGACAGTTCATGTTGATTTGGCCTGGAAGTGAGGTGGCGGTCGTCCACGTGTCACTCACGGTTGTTGCTTGGTCATCGATGACGTGGACGTGTCCCGGTGTCCTGTACGACTAAGGGGGGTAACCGGCCGAACGGAGTCGTTCGGCCGAATCGGTCAATTCTGACCCCTATGGCACGTATTTCTCATTGTTGTACCTGCACAAGTGTAACTCACCAAAACTCGTGGAACTCTGTTAGAAATAAACTTAAGTACATGGAATGTCACATATATCCTCTTTTGTTCCCGAGTATTGGTGGTCGAAAACGTGCTGTAACGACCGCCAACAACCTAACCAACACAGATGGAATGCAAGTGACCTGCCACACCAAGGGAAGTGGACCAGACCCTATGGTCTTTAATATAGAGGTGAAATCCCTAGAGGAAGTTCCGATAGTCAACAAGTACCCAGATGCTTTCCCTGAGGAACTACCCGGAATGCCACCGGATCGGGACATAGAGTTTGCCATTGAACTTGTCCCAGGAACCTCCTGGCCAAAAGACCCTATAGGATGGCAGCTTCTGAGCTAGAATAATTGAAGAAACAACTAGAGGAATTACAGCGAAGTGGCTTCATCCAGCCTAGCTCATCCCCATGGGGAGCCCCAGTACTTTTTGTTAAAAAGAAAGATGGAAGTATAAGGATGTGCGTTGACTACCACGCACTAAATGAGATCACTATTAAAAATAAATACCCCTCCCTATGATAGATGACCCTTTTGACCAGCTAAAAGGAGCCAAGTATTTCTCTAAGAGTGACTTGAGATCTGGTTACCATCAATTGAGGATTAAGGAAAGTGACACCCCAAAGACAGCCTTTGTCACCCGTTATGGACAGTTTGAGTTCACAGTGATATCATTTGGACTCACTAACGCACCTGCATACTTCATGAACCTCATGAACAAGGTGTTTATAGATGAGTTGGATAAGTTTGTCGTAGTCTTCATTGACGACATACTTATCTAGTCCAAGAGCATCCGAGAGCATGAGCAGCATCTGCGAGTAGTGCTGGAAAAGTTGAGAGCACAAAAGCTCTATGCCAAATTCAGCAAGTGTGAATTCTGGCTAGAAGAAGTGGCTTTCCTAAGTCACATTCTGACCGCATAAGGAGTGGCAGTGGACTCTAAGAAGGTCGAAGCAGTCTCCAACTGGCAACAACCCACCAATGTCAGCGAGACTAGAAGCTTCCTTGGACTAGGCGGATATTATCGAAGATTTATCGAGGGATTCTCCAAGTTAGCCCGACCCATGATGGAGCTGCTCAGGAAGGAAAAGAAATTTGCTTGGACAGAATCTTGTGATAGGAGTTTCCAGGAGTTAAAGAAGAGGCTGACAACTGCTCTAGTCTTAACCCTACCAGATATCCATCAGGATTTTGTCATTTATTGTAACGCATCTTGTCAAGGGTTAGTGTGTGTTCTCATGCAAGATGGGAAAGTAGTGGCATATGCTTCCCGACAACTTAGGCCTCACGAACAAACCTACCCAACTCATGACCTAGAATTTGCAGTATTAGTGCATGCCCTCAAAATCTGGAGGCACTATGTCATTGGAAACAAATGTGAGATATACACGGATCACAAGAGCTTGAAATATATCTTCACCCAGCCAGACCTGAATCTTAGACAGAGGAGGTGGTTAGAATTGGTTAATGACTACAATGTGGAGATCCATTACCATCCTGGCAAAGCTAACGTAGTAGCAAATGCCCTGAGCCGAAAGTCTTACAGACCCAATAATGCCTACTTGCAAGAGGAGATGGCAAGATTAAATGTGCATATCGTTCCTTGGAATGCTGGGCACGAGCTAAGTGTTCAACCCACCCTGGAAGATAGAATAAGAACAGCCCAAGATTCGGACAAGGATTTAATGACAATCTGTAAGCACACTGGAGAGAACAAAGCACCAGATTTTAGAGTCGACAATAAGGGGGCTCTATGGTATAAAAATAGGATTTGTGTACCTAAGGAAGGTGACTTCCGGTGGATAATCATGGATGAGGCTCACAACACGCCGTATTCTATCCACCCAAGATCCACCAAAATGTATTTGGACTTAAAGCAAAAGTATTGGTGGAGTGGAATGAAGGCAGACATTGCCCAGTTTGTCGCTCATTGTGATACCTGCCAAAGAATTAAGACTGAACACTAGAAACCAGCATGATTATTACAACCCCTGCCCATCCCCATTTGGAAGTGGGATGAGATAGGAATGGACTTTGTAGTAGGGTTACCGAAGACACAAAAGGGACACGACTCCATATGGGTAATAGTGGATCGACTCACTAAAGTCACTCACTTCTTACCCGTGCGAACCAATTATGGTGGAGAAAAGTTAGCCAAGATTTATGTGGACAACATTGTAAAGCTTCATGGAGTGCCCAGCAGAATTGTTTTGGATCGAGGGACATAATTCACATCAAGGTTTTGGAAGAGTCTACACAAAACCATGGGCACCAAGTTGGATTTTAGCTCTGCTTATCACCCACAGACCGATGGTCAAACAGAAAGAGTAACTCAGATTATGGAAGATATGCTGAGAGCATGTGTCCTTACCTATGGTAAGGATTGGGAACAAAGTTTACCATATGAAGAGTATTCGTACAATAATGGGTATCAAGCAAGTCTAGGCATGTCGCCATTTGAAACTCTCTATGGAAGAAAGTGCAGGACCCCTATGATGTGGTCAGAAGTAGGAGAGCGTACCCTAGTAGGTCCTGCACTCATAAAAGGAGCCGAAGAAAAAGTAGCTGAGATAAGGGAGAAGCTGAAAGCAGCTCAGTCCAGATAGAAGATCTATGCAGATGGTGAGAGCTCGTGTTTAAAGTCCGCGAGTGGGACTCCTCCTGTCTTTAGTTGTATTTGTCATCGTTCGATCTGGAGTGGGTGGTTTGGACGATGCAACCTTCTTCCGCCACACCTTCTTGTTCTTCTTTTGTGTTGAAGGCGGTGAACGTCTTCTTTCATTCTCCCAGTGTTGCTCCATCCGTGGCTTGGAAACAACCACCTTGACCTACTCTGGGTTAGTGAAATCTTGAATTGGATTGGTACATACCTGGGAGCATTTCTCCACCCTGGGCTTGAATGTGATTTTTTCTTCCTTGCCATTGATGTCCAAGCTGATTTCTCCGGCTCCTACGTCGATGTTTGCATTAGCGGTACTCAGAAATGGCCTCCCAAGAATGAGAGGTGTGGTCATGTCGACCTCCATATCTAGTACCACGAAGTCCACGGGTATGAAGAATTCCTGGATTTTCACCGGAATATCTTCAGCTATTCCGGCGAGATAGCGAATCGATTGATCCGCTAGCTGCAAGTACATAGTCATAGGGGACAAGGATGTATGGTTCAGTTTGTCGAACACTACCTTGGGCATAACGCTGACGCTTCCTCCCATGTCACACAGGGCGTGGTTGAAGTGTTGCTCCCCGATCGAACACATTATGGTGGGACATCCTGGGTCCTTCTTCTTTTCCAGGAGATCATATAAAATGGCTGCGCTGCAAGCTTCGGTTAGTTTAATTACCTCGGTGGTCGGCATTGCCCTTTTGTTGTTGAGGATGTCCTTCAAATACTTGACATATGTGGGGACCTGCATAGCTTCAAGCAATGGGATATTGACATATAATTTTTGGATTACCTCGACAAATTTGCTGAATTGTTTATCCACCATCGGCTTGTGACATCTTCTGGGAGATGGCAGCACAGTTGTGTCGTAGAACTCATGAGGGGTCATCTTTGCTTCCTTCTGAGGGTTGGTCGTTTGAGGTTCTGCTGCGGCCTCCTCCTCTTCGCTATCACTGGCTGGAGTGGCAGCCTTTTTACCAGCACCGTTAGGATATGGCGGGTCCCGAGTGGTCTTACCCCCTCTCGTGGTGACCGCTTTAACCTTTTTTACGGGGGCAATTGTCTGGTTTCCTAGAATTTTCCCCGTTATAGACGAAGGTAGAGAAGCAACTAACTGAGCAACTTGGGTTTCGATCATTTTATTAAAGCTCAATTGACTTTTCATGGTAGAGGAGAATGATTCCAATCTAGAGTCTATGCTTTCCAAGATTTTATCATTAGCAACAAGCTTTTTCTTAATATTTTCAGTGATTTTACCCTAGCCAAACACTAGGTCTCTAAGAGATGGCTGATTATTGAAATTGCTGGAATTGAAATTGTTACCTTGTTGAGGCCTCTCAAATGGGAGGTTTGGGCGCGAATTCCAGCCTTGATTGTCGTAATTGTTCGGTCGATACCCGTTGGAGTTGTTGACGTAGTGGGAATCTTCTCGCGTTTCGGGCAGTCATTCCCCGAATGGCTAGCATTGCCACAGACCTCGCAAGTCATGCGGGCATCCATGGCTTGCACTGATTCTTGAGCAGGGGCCTCCAGCTTCTTCATCAGAAGGTCCATCTTGGCAGCGAGCATGTCCATGGCTTCAACTTTATGTACACCTCGGGTCCGAGGTTGGGCTCGATCATCGGACAAACCCTTGTTCTCGACCATTTTCTCGATGAGGGCCTTTGCACGACTCTCCTCAAGAGAGAAGAAAGAACCGCTAGTAGCAGCATCCAAATACTCACAGGCAGAGCTTCTAAGCCCGTGGTAAAAAGTTTGGATGATGAACCAACTCTGCATACCATGGTGAGGACAAACATATATATAGTCCTGGAGGCGATCCCATGCCTCTAGGACTGTTTCATCTTTTAACTGCTGAAAACTAGCAATTTTATTCCGGAGGGCGTTGGTTTTCCCAACAGGAAAGAATTTAAGCAAAAATGCGCTAGTGCACTTATCCCAAGTGTCTATGGCTTCGCGGCTAGCATAAAACCATTGTTTTGCCTTGCCTAATAATGAGAATGAGAATAAACGAAGGCAAATGGCATCGATACTTACCCCGCGTATGGTGAAAGTGTTGCAAATCTCCAGAAAATGCTGAAGATGAGCATTGGCATCCTTGTGTGGCTTGCCGCAGAACGGGCTAGCCTGCACCATGTTGATGAGGGCTGGCTTGAGCTGGAAGTTGCCATCTCCGACTGGCGAAGCTGGTCCAACACGCACGTTATCGCTCGATGGAGCGGAGAACTCGCGGATCGTCTTGCTTGCCATGCTCAATGAAGCCATGTCGACGACGGGAAAGACTGGGCTTGTCGGAATGAGCTGCTTCTGAGAAGGTCTACTTGTTTTAGATTTGTGGCTGTTGTGTCGGCATTCGAGTCCGCTACGCCTTCTTCTTCTGCCATGGTGGCAGTGTCAGGATTGTTTCCAACACTCAGAATCCTTTCTGAAGAAGTCTTGCTGATATCCTTCCAGACCTCTTCGGTTAATTCATCCCCAAGTATCGGAGCCTACGTTGTTAAAAACAACTCGGATTAATGTTTTTTCTCAACATTAGCTTTTGAATCAAAGTCTACAATTACTTACAGGGTTTGGAGGGCTAGTCTTCAAGTACTCTCCCATGATGACTAGTTTTTCCGTGACACCAGTGAACAAGCGATCTAGTCGCATAAGCACTATCTCATCGGAGAGTTCTTTAGGTACCATGCGTGAAGGATCCACGTTTCCTTCGTACTCGTAACCGAGATGGCATCGCTCCTGAAGTGGTTGAATCCTTCGCTTTAAAAAGCTAAAGGCAATACCAACACCAGTTAAGCCTTTCTCCTTCAATGCTTGTACTTGTCGATGATTTATGTCGAGCACATCTGCTAGGGCGTACCCCAGGAAGTAGATTCGCGGTCTCGCCGAGTTCTAGGAATGATAGTGCATTAACAACACAAAGATTTAGACAGGTTCGGGCCGCGAGTAGCGTAATACCCTACGTCCTATGTGCTTGATTGTATTGCACATGAGTTGAGTTATTTTTAGGGGGTCCCTACTCCGCCTTATATATCCGGGGAGCAGAGTTACAAGTCGGTTACATGATCCTAGTCATATACAACAAGGAGTACTACAACAGGGTACTTTGGGGAGTCTCCTAACAGTACACGACTAGTCTTTCTAATAAACTACGCTCCTGAAAAAGTGGAACCACTGGGAGCACTACAAGTTCAAAAAAGCATCTACCCCTCCTGAAAAAGTTCAGTTTCTAGCCTTTGACCGCTCCGACACCTCCCATGGAGTAAGTAGATAAAACATGCCAGCCGCTGTTGAGTAGTTTTGTTGATATCTAATTGTCAACTTCTGATCTTGTCTAAATTTTTTAAACAACGAAGACCTTCATAAGGGTGATACAAGCCGATGAAGCAGTAAAACAATCAACTATTGTAGAGGAGATTGTCAAAGGTCCATCAACAGTGGATATAGTCGAAGAAACTACTCAAGTTGCTTCAATCATTGAAATCAACACTGACGAAGCTGGCAGAAGGGTCGAAGCCGAGGCAAGTGTGAAAGATGTTGAGGAGCCAAATGTTGTAACAAAGGCTCAAGAATCTGTTGTGGCCGTGGAGGTTGACGAGAGCATAAAAAATCCTTCAAGCATGGTTGAAGAACCTAAGACCGCCGCGCCACCCTCAACCATGGAAGTGATCACTTCTTATGGTGCTACGGTACTTCTCACATTGGAGCTTATCAAATTGAATTATCCATATGTGAAATTCATTTGATGTTATTTTATAACTATAACCTGTAACCTACAAAATGTCAACAGTCTGTCGGAACAGAGGAAGTCGAGACGGTTAACAAAAATGTTAATGTAAATGTCTTAGTAGCTGGCGAAAGAGTTTCGAGAAATGTAAGTAGTCTGTAGAGAAACATATAATTTGCAAAGGAAAGTAGTTTGATTAATAACTACATAATCCTATGATAGGTTGAAGTTGCGGTAATGGAACCAGTGGATGAAGCTACGCAACTTAGGAACCATCTTCAGATTGCTCTGGTAGAGACTCTGAACCTAAATCATGTTAAGCAATGGAGCATAGCATCTGTTAACAAATATGCCATAATTGCAGGCTTTAGTAGGCATGATTGAAAAACTAGGCGATGCAAAACTGGCAGCACGAATTGAAGATCTAGAGGCGGATCTAGCCATATTTTCGAACAACGAGTGGAAATGCAGCTGGGGCATCAAAAAGCAATCGATAACCTCCATGCGCAACTCCAAGCTCTTGGTGATGAAAGATCTAGGAAAACAATAGTAAGTACTATTTTCTAGTGTAACCCATGTCCCTTGAGTAGAGCTGGTGGATTTGTTGTGTGTAACAACATTTCATATGGAGCAGGATTAAAGAAGACTTTAAAAGAATAGAAAGATAATGCCGCTTCTTGGTTCAAGCTCTCACAGTCCCAGGCAAATGAAGTTTCCCAGCTCAAGCGCACCATAGAAGAAAATGAGAAGAACTTTGCGGAAGAACAAAAGATCCGCCAAGATTGGGAGAGTCATGCCGTGGAAGCTGTGAAACTTACATAGTCCAAGCAGAAAGAAGTAGATACCTCGCTAGCTGAAAAGAAACTTATGGAAGAAGCCGTTGAACCAATCCTGGGGATGTTAACTCCAGAAGGTACATAGGCAAACAACCAAATACTTTTGCAGCGGCTATATCAGGTACCAGAACAAGTGTCAGACTTTTATAAATCAACTCTGAAAGAGTGCAACAATAGGCTCTTAGCTTTGGTAAAAGCGCATAACCCTGAAGCCAAGCTGGAGATAAAGTATTTGCCTCCTGGCGCAACGAAAGAACAATATGAAGCGCTGGTGGCCGAAACCAAGCCTATGGCCAATGAGTTCATCAGTTCCGTGGAACAGTAGTGAAAGATCCATCGTGGTGCCTGTAAATTGCTACAATTAAGTAGTGTGTAAATTATGATACTATGAAAGTAATCAATGATTTTGGCTACTATCAAGTAGTCATTTTTAATGCCGTTATTAAATGATCATTTGTTGATGTACTACTTGGAAAGTAGTTTTATGAACCACAAAGTATGTTTGCGGAAAACATCAAACATTTTGTGTAGAGGAATTGTAGCATAAATGCTTGTGGTCGAGATAGTGTCCAACTAGTCTCTGTGAGACTGGGTAGACTGCTAGGGCAAGTCTTGAATACTACGGTAGTAGTTTATGATATAATGCATGCCATGCCAGAGTACTTGTATACCAAGAATTTTTAAAGCAATATCTAGTGGTAAAGATTTTGCCTGTGTTAGTCCTGTTAAGGCATAATTTGTTGCTAGCACAGAGCCATGGCATGATTTAAAGTAGTTTTATGCTTAATTGCATAAAAGAGCAGTACTAATGTACGCTATCCATAGCCAGGCAAAACTCTCATGAGTTCTTGTAATGCATAAATAAGAAGTCTGATGTAGTCAACAAAGGACACAAAGCAGAACAAAACTGTAGCCTTCCATTGAAGGTAGGGCATCGAGAAAATGAGACTAGCACCTACAACCGTGTATTAGTTGGGGAAGCTCTGCCAACACTTTTGAGGCTTAGCGCCACTTCTGCTTTGTAAAAGAGGAGCAGTCTTGGCTTTCTGAGTATACAACAAAAACTACTCCGAGTCCAGGCTTTTTAAGCAATAGGCTATACGCAGAGTCTCTCTAATGAGCCGGGACATGGGCTTGTCTGGTGAAGAATTGGCAGCCTTGGCACTTTCTGACGATGTCTTCAACATCGCCCTTGGCTGATGTCCAGAAGAAACCAGCTGTGTATGCCATTCATACCAAAGTGCGGGAGGCTGCATGGTTACCGCAAACAACTCAATGAATTTCTTCTAACAGTGCTTTTCCACGGTCAGCCGTAATGCACTTCATCAGAATGTTGACCAAGGCCCCACATCGATAGAGTGTGTTGTCCACCACTACATAGTTCGCAGCTCTGCGTCTGATACGTATTTGTGCTTTCTTATCATCTGGAAGTTTATGATCCCTCAGATATTCGATAAATGGAGTCATCCAATCGGAGTCGATAACCATGACCTGTAGTTCTGGTTGTACGTGAACTAGAGTGGCCTCCTCAAGTGTTGGCTCCTTAATAGATGGCTGATGTAATTCATGAACGAAGATCTCTGCTGGAACATTCACGCGTTTTGAACCTTGCTTGGATAAAGCATCAATAGCAACATTGTAGTCACAGATGACATGATGAAACTCCAGGCCATAGAAGTGGTGCTCGAGTATACAAACTTTTTTTACGTAGGCATCAATTGTCTCTTTAGAGCAATCCCAATCCTTGTTGACTTGATTGATAGCAACATCAGAGTCTCCATATACGCATAGACGTTTGATACCAAGAGATGCAGCCAAACGGAGTCCGCGTAACACGGCTTCGTATTCTGCTTCATTGTTGGTAACTTTGAAGAGTATCTGCAAAACATACTTGAGTTGGTCACCTTTGGGAGATATTAATAGGACACCCGCTCTACCACCTTCCAGCTTTAGAGATCCATCGAAATACATGATCCAATGTTTTGGGCGAGTGGTTGCCCTAAAGTACTGAAGCTCCATCGACTCGACCGTGAAATCTGCAAGGGTTTGCGACTTGATGGCCGTTTGAGAGGCGAAGTCGAGGTTGTATGCCGCTATTTCTGCCTTCCATTTGCATAACTGTCCAATGGCGTCAGGATTATTAAGGATTTTGCCTAAGGGAAATTTTGTCACCACAGTTATGTGGAAAGCCTGAAAGTAATGCCTTAGCTTCCTTGAGGTAATAAAGATCACATAGAGTAACTTCTGTACTTGAGGTTCTCTTGTGTTGTGTATTGATGCAGGCGAAGGAGGGCTCTATTTATAGTGGAGCCAAGGCGGTGGAGCTAGAGCAGGCGCCAAGGAAGCTCAAGGCGGTGCCTGGCTCGTTCGGCCGAATATGCCGGTTCGGGCGAACCGAGCAGTTCGGGCGAACTGCCAAGTGGCACCGCCTTGGTGCTGAGGCGGCTCAGGGTCGGTGCAGCACTTGGGGGCGGTTCGACCGATTTGATGGGTTCGGCCGAACTCATGGATTCAGCCACACTGGGCTTTTGGCCCAGTAGTGCTCCCCTGCACCCCCTCTCCCTCCTAGACCTTCTGGGTTGCTTCATCTTGATGGGCTTCGTGTAGTTTTGGGCCTAGAGGTGATGTGGCGGTGGTTCACTTGTCGTTCTTGGTCACTGCTTGGTTGTCGGTGATGTGGACGGCCTCCCGATCGTGCTCTGCATTGGGTACGACTAAGGGGGGTACTCGGCCGAACGGAGTCGTTCGGCCGAATTGGTCAATTCCGACCCTTATAGTACATTTCTCCCATTGTTGTACCTGCACAATGGACAATCACCAAAACTTGTGGAAATAGTCAGTAGTAAGCCCTATAGCTATGTTGTGTTCATTTTATACTTGGTTGGAGGTCGGAAATCGGGTTGTAACGACCACCAACAAGCTCCCCCAAGCTTAACTCTTTGCTCGTCCTCGAGCAAAGATAAAAACTTAGGCTCGGTGGATCAGGAGTTGCTACAATGTAATTTTTCTTGCAGGTAACTTTATAAACAACTAGTACTCAAATTTTTACTTGAATTACTAGTAGTTTTTTCAAATCACCTCTTTACCTATGGGGCTTATAGCAATCTCCTTATCTTGGGCGGTTGTAAGAATGAACATTTTAAACTCAGTTTTATTCTACTCTACTCTTTTCAGGATCCCGTCTCGGAGTTTTTCATAAGTTTTGAAAACTACAAATTGTTCCTCATTGGCACACTCAATCACTCAAGTGTATTTGAATCCTCACCAAAGGCTTGTGCCTTCTTTTCATCCTAACATCTAATTTGGCTTTTTGTGTGGCTCAGGGACAAAGAATGAAGGCATACAAGCATCTTCTATTTTGCTAAGTCAAAAACCGGACCTTAGGAGAATCAAATCACACTCTTAGATCGAGAAGTGCAAGTGTGTGGAGTATGCGGAGTAGAATTTGGTGGAACTTCATGGAGTGATTCTTCCTCTCCTTTATTTATTTTTTCGAGAGCATGGGCTATCTTTTATTCTTCATTTTTATTGCCACGCCTTTTTGGCATGCTTTTCTTTTATTCTCATATTTTTGCCATGCCACTTGGCATGCTTTTCTTTTTCTCTTTCTTTTTGCTATGCTCCTTGGCATGCTTTTCTTTTTCTCTTATTTTTGCCATGCTTCTTTGGCATGCTTTTCTTTTTGCATAGCCCATGTCTCTATCAAGAATATTTGTAGAGGGAAATCATAGAACATGGAGAATTTATTTTTGTGAATGGATTATGGAAAATGTTTGCTAACTCCCAGTGTAGGAATTGCAGGTGAGAGGTGGTGTGTGTACGTGGGTCTCGATCTTTAAGAATATGAAAGCTTCACTCAAAGGTCACAACAATTTGACAAAGCTCACTAAGATAACAAGCAGCATATGAGTAGAAATTTTCAACTAAGCTTATCATATGGCTCTGGTAGGTATTTTGACCAATGAGGAACTTGTTTCATTTTGAAAGCATAAATTTCCGAGATTTTCCTCGTACTAAAAGCAGAATAGAACTTAACCAAATTCTCACTATATCAATCCCCACAACAACTTAGACTTGGAATAAAGCAGGTGCTCCCACAAGGTTTTCAGGATCATTTTTACTCATGCCAAATAACTCAAGCACAATCTAGCAACTAGTTGAAACAAAGTACTTGCAAAATTAATGACAGAGCAACTATTCATCATTTCCAAGGTGAGAGGCATATGATTCATTCCATGCATAGTTGGGAGTTATTTAATTCAAGGGAAATTTTGTTTAAGGGAAATATTTTTGGTATTTTCATTTTTTTAAATGCAAACTATCATGAAGGGAAATGAAAGGGAAATTAAATGATCAAAGTGCTGGATAAATCGGGGGACTTACCTGGTGGGGGTCCTCCCCCAAGCTTGGACTCTTCACTGGTAGGGGTTGAGCCTTGAGAGGTACTGGCTCAGCTATTCCGCTTGTTCATGGACGTCATGCTGGATAGAC
Organism: Echinochloa crus-galli; assembly: GCA_900205405.1. Classification (NCBI taxonomy): domain Eukaryota; kingdom Viridiplantae; phylum Streptophyta; class Magnoliopsida; order Poales; family Poaceae; genus Echinochloa; species Echinochloa crus-galli. Next base: position 1,435,417 of record OAMR01000131.1, on the reverse strand, counting down.
GCCACCATCCCGCTATTCTCTTCATGGTACTGAGAATGGCGGGCTAGTGTGTCCTGGATCTCTCAGGTACGGTCGTCGATGAGCTCGACTCGGTCGGAGATGTAGGACAACTCGAGGCCGTAGTCGAAGCGTGCGGACTATGAGTATCCGGGGTAGTATGGCTGGGAAGCACTGTCGTACCCCCCTCCATACCGGCTCCCGGACCACTCAGAGTTCGTATCCTGGCCGTAGTCCCAGCGTCCTGAGGTGAAGTAGTTCGGCTCCTGGTGTTGCCCGGAGCCTCCTGCTCCGGACGTCCCAGCGCCGGTGTACATGTCGTAGGTGGCCTCAAAAGCGGAATTGTGTCGGTGCGGCATTTGTGGTGCATCTTCCGGCTCTTGTGAGGTGGCGAGCCCAGCATCACGCCTAGCTCGTCCCCTCGTGACGGGGCCGTCACCTGCAACGCTGTGCCGAGCGGGCTCTCTCCAAGGTGGAGAGTCGTCCAACTCGGTCCTCAACTGGAGAGTTAGTTTCGGCGTGGTATACAACCTTAGTGCTACACAAGGCAAAGGCACTTCAGTTGTATAGCCACGGTAAATCATTGCCAGCGTTGCGTCAGGATTCCCGAGTATTGGTGGTCAGATTTGGGCTGTAACGACCGCCAACAAGCTCCCCCAAGCTTAGCTCTTTGCTCGTCCTCGAGCAAAGATATAAACTTAGGCTCGGTGGATCAGGAGTTGCTACAATGTCGAGTGACTAGAGAAGTCATCGTCATGCTACCCGCACGAGAAATATGAGACAGCCAGTGACCAACCATGTCTTTCACAGGTGAATAGGGAATCTGCTTGACCATGGCAAAAGGAACCCGCAACTCGATGGTGTTGATAGGGCGCAAATCTGCCCGGGGAAATACCGTCATTGACACCCAACGATGCATGAAACGCAAAGTGGGGTTATGTATGCTGTTCGTGCGTGGCGCATGACAGTTGGTATCCCCCGAAATCTTTTTCCAAAATGCCACCCGGTCAAATCTTTTAAGCGCTTTGTTCGGGTCTAAGGAACATGGAATGGAATATGGTGGAACTCCTTGGATGAAACTCAATCTCCTTGATTTATTTTTGAGAACATGGGCTATCTTTTATTCTCATATTTTTGCCATGCCACTTGGCATGCTTTTCTCTTTCTTTTTGCCATGCTCTTTGGCATGCTTTTATTTTT
>OAMR01000131.1:1411039-1426661 GCA_900205405.1 Echinochloa crus-galli | reverse complement strand
CCAATTGTAATTATTTTCGAATTAAAAAGGACCGCGGGTTAATTTATGGAAAGCTGGGGGTCTCTTTAGAAAAAGTGCCTCGGCTGACTGGTTTGACCGGTATGCTGACCCGGTCAGACGCGATCTGAGCCGTCGGATGCGATCTGGGCGGCTGTGATTAGAGGGGGGGGGTTTGGTCGCCGGCGACGATGCGGGGACACGGCGGCGCTACAGGGCAGGGGGCGGCGCTTTGCCGGAATTGGGTCGGGATCGAGCTAGGAGGCTCGGTTTCGTGTGCGGTTTGGTCCTACGGGACCGGGGAAACACTGCGAGGCTAACTGGGGTGATCAAGTCGACGATTGCGCCACTGCACAGCCCAATCTGTTACCCATCCGGGATTTTGCAGCAAAATGACATAAATAAAGCAAGTGTAAGTAACAGAGTTACTTAGCAAGTATAGCACGGGGTATGAGGCCAAAAGGTTTGACTCTGTTTGACTGCATTAGCATTTTTAGTTGATTCATTTTAACTGCATCCAATTTACTACAAGTGAAAGGGACTCCCAGTTGTAACCCAATTATATAGTGTAAGTCATTAAACAACAATAATAACCATCAAGTTCTATTCGAAAAGGAACGCCAGGCCGCTCATGACCTTGAGCAAGGCTATCATGATAGATTATACACTCTGCAGAGGTTTCGCCCTTTACCCACCAGTCGCGTAAAAGTTCAAAGGAACTTTGCACCCAACCACGCACATCAACACTTCCGAGGTGTGACTGCATAGGGACGCTACGAGGCTTTTCACAAGACACCCTAACAAAACAGTAGCCGTTATGGTACAACCTAGGCAGCATGACCCAAGGCACCGAGATTGACTGACGCCCATGTCGCAACACGAGGGGGTCAATGGCGTCCAAGCGCGGTAATGAATATCAACAACAAAATAAATAGCGCAACGTGTGGAACCCCCGCCATACGGTGGCTCCCAACACGGGACTGTGCCTCACGGGGACATAGCCAACGGATACTCCGTCCTCGGTGGATCAAACCATACTCTCACCCATGCTTCCCATAACGCCGTCGGCCCGTCGGTAACTACTGTCAAGCTAGAGCCGTACATGTTACTTGTCCAAGACCAGAGCCATTATAGTTCCAGCGGTGGCGACAGGTTCCTGGGTTGCCGCTTTAAGAACCAGTCCTTACGGAGAGACACTAGGGCCAAGCACGAAGCGTACGCCCTAGCTCCCTGATCCATGTTGCTAAAAAGCAAGTTTTACCATTAACATTGAATTGAACCATTAAGTCAAGATTAACAGTTAAGCAAAGGTGACAGTAGCTGCGCCTAGCAGAGTTCTACCCAAATGCAATAACCCATGGTAATCAAGGTATAGGATAAACAAAGCTAGGTACAACCTTAAAAGGGTAACAATTTAGACACATGCGTATGCAGTAAATAATGTATGAGGTGTGTGTAGGTAGCAAGGATTGTCCATGCTATACTTGCCTTCCTCAAACTGCTGCTGCTGCTACTCCTCGTAACCCTCAAACTCAAGCGCGTACGGCTCACCGACTGGACTCACGAAGCAACACGCAAGCATTCACATAAGCCAGTACAAGCAAACAATATTATTCTATTAGAACAGTACACCAAACAGTAAAAACAGAACAAAAGAAGGCTTAGAAACTAATCTACACTTCGCTACGAACACGTGAGCGTGAAAATCACTCAAATCGGAGCTAAAACGAAGAAGTTATGGCTTTTCTAAGGTTCAGGGACTTGCTGGCAAAGTTTTAAAAGTTCCAGGGGCCTATTTGCAAAAACTCAGGGGCTAAAAAATAATTTTATATTAAAACAGGAGGGCTAAAGGTCCCGAGTAAAGAATTGAAATTAACTTAAACAGGACCTCGGGTGCTATTTTTAAATAAGACAGGGGGTTTTCCATAAAATTCAGGACCTAAATCTAATTATCTTTGAATAGATCTGGACCGCGGGTTAATTTCGAAAAAAGGACAGGGGCTCTTTAGCAAAAGTGGCGCAGCTGACTCAGGTTGACCGTTACGGTCAACTTTGACCCGGGGCTGTCTCGATCTGAGCCGTTGGATCTAACGTGGGCGGCTCAGATTGGATTTGGGGAGGGGTTGTCGGCGGCGGCGCGACGAGCCTTGCCGCAGAATGGGCTAGCCTGTACCATGCTGATGAGGGCTGGCTTCAGCTCGAAGTTACCATCTCCGACTGGCGGAGCTGGTCCGACGACTCGAGCCAGAGTCCGGCTCGGTCGGGAGGTTGGGGACGACCCTGACACGCGGGTCCCGCGTGTCAGCGGCTGGAGGGGCTGGGCCGGCTCGGCTGGCTGGGCTGCGCGCTGGGCTGCGGGAGGGAGAGTGAGCGGGCCGTAGGCGGGCCGAAAGCGGAACGGGCGAGCTGGGCTGCTGCGGGGAGAAAAGAAAGAGGGGGCAAGCTCGGTCGAGGAAGAAAGTTGAGGGAGGGAAAACGGACTCGGGCTGCTGCAACTTTTCTAGGGCTCCAAACAAAACGATTCAAATTCGAATTTAAACAGAATTTAAATTCCAAGGTCGAGGAAGAAAGTTGAGTGAGGGAAAATGGACTCGGGCTGCTGCAACTTTTCTAGGGCTCCAAACAAAACGATTCAAATTCGAATTTAAACAGAATTTAAATTCCAATTGAATCGCACACAAACAAAACACAATGCAGACAGCATGAATGCAACAAAAATGTTTCTAACCTTATATTAAATTTTATTTCTCATAAATAATTTATTTTCCTTAGATAAATATGAGCGTTAAATTAAATAGAAGAAATTTATTTACTAAATTTTAAAATAGGCATTTTTAGGGTGTTACAAACCTACCCCAGCCCGTGAGTTTTTGTACATCCTTGATGCTTCTTGGGGCTTCCATGTTAAGGATAGCTGTGATTTTGGAGGGGTTAGCCTCGATGCCTTTGTGACTGACAATGAACCCGAGTAGTTTCCGTGAGGGAACACCGAAGACGCACTTGGTCAGGTTTAACTTCTAGCGAAATGTTCTGTGGTTATCAAATGTTTCTTGTAAGTCAGCGATGAGGTTTTGTGGTTCTTTTGTTTTTACGACCACGTCATCAACATATACCTCTACAATGATGCCAATCTGGGATGACAAGCATTTTTGTATGACTCTTTGGTATGTGGCACTGGCATTCTTTAATCCAAAAAACATTGTCGTCCTCCTTTTTCAGGGCTATCTGATGATATCCTGAGTAGCAGTCGAGGAAGCAAAGGAGCGCACATCCAGCCGTGGATTCCACGACTTGATCAATGCGCGGGAAACCCACGGGGTCTGGAGGGAAATGCTTGTTGAGATGTTTATAGTCAACACACATCCGCCACTCATTGTTGTTTTTCTTTTTGACTAGGACTAGATTGGCCAACCACTCTGGATGGAAAACTTCTTTGATGAATCCGGCTGCGAGTAGTTTGGCGATCTCCGCCTTGATCGCATCATGTTTGTCTTGAGCAAAACGTCGTAGGCATTGCCTTTTAGGCTTCACTTTTTCATCAACTTTTAAATTGTGCTCGGCAAGCTCCCTATGAACACCAGGCATATCGGATGGTTTCCATGCAAATATATCTTTATTATTGCGAAGGAACTTGACGAGCGCGTCTTCCTATTTACAATATAAGTCAGCCCCTATAAGGGCTGTTTTGGATGAGTCGCCCATCTCAAGGTCTATAGTTTTAAGCTGTACTTCTTCAGAAGGCTTGAAACTTTTGCTTGCGGGCATATTGCTTGGAACCTCCGGTTCTTCTTCTTTCAACTTCTTGGCCAGAGTGTTGGCGGTCGTTACGTCCTGTTTTCCGACCTCCAACCGAGTATAAAATAAACACAATGGAATCACACACGGCCTGGATTACCGAGGTCTATAGGGTTTATTTCTGATCATTTCCACAAGTTTTGGTGTTTATTTGATTCCAAGAGGCATATGACTAAAGTTGAGGCAAAAAGCACATGGAGTGATGAGTTCGGCCGAATCCCGAGATTCGACCGAACTCCATCCTTGAACCCGGGATGCATCACGACATGAAGACATTGAAACCAGCAGAACCCCGGGCTGGGATGGACCCCTACGACTGCCATCAATGTAAACCCAGTGAACCGGAGGCCCGAATCCAACCCGATCAAGGCCCACAAGTCCACCAGAAGCAAACTGACCCAGCCCGAAGCAGCAACCGACCTGAAATTGATGCAGGTGAGGCAATCCAGGCCGTGGGACGCAAAAGCGGCACAAGGGACGGTTCGGCCGAATCAGCAAACGTGCACGAACCGCCTCTACACCGCCTTAGCATCAAGGCGGTGCCACGGGGCAGTAAGGCCGAACCGGAGGATTCGGCCGAACAGCACGGCACCGCCTCCCAGCTGGCTTGGCTGCCACTCTGCCTCTCACCGTCGTTGCCTGGTATAAATTGAAGCCTCCAGCCCCTGCACAAGACACAGAAGAAGAGAAGAGTCCACTAGCAAAGCGCTTCTACTCTTATACTTAGAAAATAGGGAGAGGGGAGAGGTGAGCGTGCCAGAGAGGAGCCGGAGTGTCGGCCACTCTTCTCCACCTGTACCTCTACGGATGTGGCTCTGCTTTGAGTAACATCCGGGTCGTGTCTGGTAACTCTTGTATCTCTCTCTGATTAATGGAGCATTCAGTAATAGTTTTATATGCTTGTTTGTTCCTCGTTCACTGCTTAGTTGATTGGTATAATTGTTTACTGGTTGCTTACCTTGGGTGCCTATCTTTAGTATACGGGGTAGGTATTAGCCGACTAGTGTAAGCGCGGTGCTTAGACTTGATATTATCTTGGATTGTCCCTAAGTTGGCACGGAAGTGGTAGTCGTTAGGTGGCGACAGCCCTATACGGCCTGCGTAATGCATCACGCCTGACTCGGCCTGCAGGATCCCCAAACGTGCAGGGTTGGTGATACCCCTTCTCATCCCTTTCTGTGTATCACCGGTTCTGTGTCCCGACACAAGCATCTATCTATAGTACCTAGCTGGTTAGTTAATAAAAGGAGATATAGGTTCTAGACCTGTACCTTCTCTACCCTCCTATCGCTTCTCTCTCTTCTTCTCTGTGTCATCCGCTTCGCCATACCATTCCTGGACAACTTAGTTTCGATTCGGTTCACTTCTCATTCCCCGTGGAAATCGATACATTGGAATACTCCTGGGTGAAAGCTACATCGGTATCTGTCCGCTTGCGGATTTATCTGTTGACCGTAAGGAGTGCCAACAAGCTTTCTGGTGCTGTTGACGGAGAACGGTAGCTATTCTGATTCCAAACCCAAGTTGTCAGTGTATCCCCATCATCCACCATCCATATGGATTCCACTCTTACCATACGTCAACACTTGGCTCAACAGGGTGATTGTTTGGATCCTCCACCATCATCACATCCCATATCCACACCCGGCTATGAGCTGCGTCCCGGCTTTATAGCCATAGTTCGAGAGCAAACGTTCTTAGGAACAAATGCTGAGAGTCCATACGCGCATTTGCACGAGTTTGAGCAACTCTGTTTGTGTCTCGTCATTGCGGGCATGACACAAGAGATGCTCAAATGGAAGCTATTCTCATTCTCATTGATGGGAGGAGCAAAGAAATGATACTCTCTAGATGTCGGAAATATGGAAGGGAGTTGGGAAACCCTTAGAGAGAAATTCTGCCTAAATTTCTTCCCAGCTTCCAAGGTAGCCAGCCTCCGAATCGAAGTTCTTACATTTAAGCAATTAGAGGAAGAATCATTAGGAGCTGCGTGGGCTCGTTTCAAGCAAATCCTTGCTTCCGGACCAGACCTAGGCTTGTCGGAACCTATCATTCTTCAACATTTCAGCACTGGCCTCTATTGCCCAGCCAACACATTCTTGAACTCCGCTTCAGGAGGGTCATTTTCTCATTTGGTTCCCAGTGAAGCGAGGATAATCCTGGATCGTATCCTGGATGACACTTCCTACACTGGAGTCTATGACGAACTCCCCGATGAAGAAGAGAAACAGCCTAAACCTGAGGAGCCTGTACACCTACAATCTAAAACCATCAACTCTTCCATTCCATCTAAACCCGAAGCTCATTTCGAACCACGACCATACTCTAGCCTGGATTATTATGATCCACTCTACACCACTCCCTATGATTTCGACAATGATCTATTTGATGACGTCGGGAGTGTAACAAGTTTCCTATTGGAACAACATGTAGAGCATACTGATCCATCCACTAACAAGGAAGAAATCGAATACCAGAGAGAATATCTAGGACATCTCTCTGCTATCATGAGTCGGGAATGGCTAGAGGAGGCTGAAGCCTCTACTGCGGTGGTAAAAATGCCCAAAAGGATTCGAAGAATATTTTGTGAGATCATGGGCAGTAACCAAGAAATCGGGTACGACCCGAACCTCGGAATTAACATAATCTCTAGCTTGTTGGTGCGAACTCAACTCCCCGATGAACAATGGTCCGCATCGCAAAAACAATTAAGGTTCACACTAGGAAGGATCCTAGATTGTTTAGGGATCTTGCGGGTCACACTCGTTAAGATTGATAACCCTGAACTCTTTATGGATTTCCACATCTTCGACCTACCTAGTAGCACCACACACTCCATCTTTATAGGTAGGCCGATCATGAAAATTCTTGAGTAGGCACCAATGAATCAGCTAGTAGAACTCAGGATCGGTAAGGAACTTATCTCCGTCTCTTACTCCCAATCCTTGAACACACCAGTAGAGGCAGATCCCGATCCTGACCCCGTGGAGGAAGTCATGGCAACCTCATGGCTAGAACTAGAGCAACCCATTCCAGAGGAAGATTTTCCCATTCTTTTCAGAGGAAAAGGAAACTCATCCTCCGATTAAGCTCGATATGAATGAAACTCCAAAACCATCTCCAATCGAGCTTAAGCCTCTCCCACCTGGGCTTAGGTATGCCTTCCTCTTTGGGGACAAACAAACTCCAGTGATCATTAGTGATAAGCTATCCGATGTAGAAACCCAACAAGCTCATCACAATCCTGGAGAAGAATCGATTGGTCTTAGGATACTCTCTCCAAGACCTAAAAGGGATCAGCCCAAACCTCTGTACCCATCGTACCCCGATCGATTCTGAAGCAACACTGTCTCAGGAACCTCAACGACGGTTAAACAATGCTATGAGAGAGGTCGTGAAAAAGGAAGTTCTCAGACTCCTTCACGCTGGGATCATCTATCCAGTTCCCAACAGTGAATGGGTTAGCCCAGTCCAAGTCGTTCCTAAGAAGGGAGGAATGACGGTCGTGCGCAATGACAAGAATGAGCTCATTCCTCAGCGCACCGTCACTGGTTGGCGTATGTGTATCGATTATTGTAAACTCAATAAAGCCACCAGAAAAGACCACTTCCCCCTTCAGCTCATTGACGAGATGCTTGAACGGTTAGCCAAACATTCCTTCTCCTGCTTCCTTGATGGTTACTCTGGATATCACCAAATTCCAATTCATCCTGAAGACCAGAGTAAAACCACGTTCACATGCCCTTATGGGATGTACGCCTATCGGTGGATGTTGTTCGGGTTGTGTAACACACCTGCCTCCTTTCAACGTTGCATGATGTCCATCTTCTCTGAAATGATTGAGAAGATTATGGAAGTGTTCATGGATGATTTCTCAGTTTATGGGAAGACCTTTACCGAGTGTCTGAAAAATCTGGACAAGGTCCTCCAGAGATGCCAATAAAAGCACCTCGTCCTAAACGCCACTTCATGGTGAGAGAAGGGATTGTCTTAGGACATAGGGTGTTGGAACGTGGAATCGAAGTAGATAAAGCGAAGATAGAGGTCATTGAGCAACTTCCACCTCCCACCAATGTTAAGTGGATCCATAGTTTCCTTGGCCATGCCGGATTCTATAGGCGTTTCATCAAAAACTTCTCCCAGATCTCCAGGCCTTTGACTAATCTCTTAGCCAAGGAAAGCCCTTTCGTTTTTTATGAAGAGTGCTATGTAGCCTTTCACACTCTCAAGAAAGCACTCATTACCGATCCCATCATCTAGCCTCCCGACTGGAGCATCCCATTTGAAATCATGTGTGATGCGAGCGATTTTGCCGTAGGAGCTGTGTTGGGCAAAACTAAGGACAAGAAGCACTATGCTATCTCATATGCTAGCAAAATGCTTACTGGCCTCGAGCTCAACTACGCAACCACGGAGAAGGAACTCTTAGTGGTTGTGTTTGCTATAGACAAATTCAGGTCCTACCTAGTTGGGGCCAAGGTCATAGTCTATTCAGACCATGCCGCTCTGAAGTACCTTCTGACCAAAAAGGATGCGAAACCGAGACTCATCCGCTGGATCCTTCTACTCCAAGAGTTCGACATTGAAATAAGGGATAAGAAAGGAGTAGAAACCTCAGTAGCAGACTATCTGTCTCGGATGCAAGTCCCGTTTGACCTTCCAATTGATGATTATCTACGGGATGGCATGCTCCTTAAGGTCACTACCTCAGATCCGTGGCACGCCAACATAGTGAATTACATGGAGTCAAGGTACGTCCTTCCTGGAGAAAATAAGAAGAGACTGGCTTATGAGAGCCGACTCCATCTCTGGGACGACCCGTATCTATTCAGGATATGCAGTGACGGACTCCTTAGACGATGCATACCAGCACATGAGGCATACAAAATCCTAGAAAGATGCCATGCAGCCCCATATGGAGGTCACTATGGCGCGTTTCGGACAAACGATAAGGTCTGGCAATGTGTATTCTACTGGCCCAGTATGTATGAGGACGCCAAGGAATTCATCAGAAGATGTCCTTGTTGCCAGAAACATGGAAATATAAACGCTAGAGATGTAATGCCACTCACTAGCAATCTCCAAGTAGAGATCTTTGACATTTGGGGAATCGACTTCATGGGTCCCTTTCCCAACTCAGGAGGCTGTGAGTACATGCTCGTAGCAGTGGATTATGTCTGTAAGTGGGTAGAGGCCCTGCCTTGCTCAGCCGCTGACTCCAGGAGCGCTACGCGAATGTTCCATGAGGTCATCTTTCCTCGCTTTGGCGTTCCTAAGATAGTCGTTAATGATGGAGGCTCCCACTTTATTGACACAGCTTTCCATAGGTATCTTTCAAGTTTGGGGGTGCAGCATATTGTAGCTACACCCTATCACCCCCAGATTAGCGGTCAAGTAGAAACTTTGAATAAGCAAATCAAGAACATTCTACAAAAGACCGTGAATGAGATGGGCAAACACTGGAAGGAAAAGCTCCCAGATGCACTCTGGGAATACCGCACGGCCTACAAAACACCCATAGGGATGACCCCATATCAACTAGTATATGGCAAGACCTGCCACTTACAAGTAGAAATGGAGTTTAGAGCTCACTGGGCCATTAGGAAATGGGATATGGACCTTCCGGCAGCCGGACTTAGACGGCAGATTCAACTGGAAGAGCTAGATGAGATGAGAGAGCGAGCATACCACAGCTCCCGTCTATACAAAGAACGGACCAAAAGGTGGCATGACAAAAGGATTAAGATCAAAACGTTCAAGCCGGGAGACAAGGTTCTCGTCTTCAACTCTCGGGTCAAGCTCTTGGGTCATGGGAAGCTTAGAAGCAAATGGGACGGCCCATACACAGTGATTAACGTTGCATCTCACGGGGCTGTCACATTACAAAGTGAGGACGGAAACACTTTCAAGGTTAATGGACAACGGTTGAAAATCTTTCTAGAACCAGAAACTCGATGATTTAGATGTCATTGAGTTCATAGAACTCTAGAAACCGTCCAGGAAATTTGGCCCAAAACCTTCAACTCCAAATCTTTCTGGCCCAAAACCACCTTGATCCTCCACACCCACGACCGGAGACACGCAACTTGACATGGCCCGCACATCTGGGGCCCGTACCTGGGTGATTCGGGCGAATGGCCCAATTCGCCCGAACCCTAGGGTTCAGCCAAATCGGCTGCCCTGGCTCCAGGTGTGGATATGCACCCCCAGACTCATCTGCAGTTAATCCTATCCCGAGACTCGCGAGGGAAACATCGGGAAACTCAGTTTTTTGATCAGAAATTCCTGATAAAAATCCCAGGACCCCTTTCAACTTCCGTCATCTCATCTACAGAAAGAAACTCCTTGCCCCTAGCCATAGCCACCATGGCCTCTTCCACCTCCAAAAATGCGTCGTCAACCAAGGGATCCAGCCTCGCTAGCCGGATTGATGGATCCCCCCGACGTGAACAAGCTTTCTGCGTCGCTGACGTCGATCTGCCGGGCGGTGGGCGACGTGGGAGCGTGCTGCCCGCAGCCCCATGGGGCGCCCCGACTCCCCACGCTGCTCGCCTTTAGCGATGTTCGATCCCTTCGCTCCGCTGAAAGCTATCAAGAAGCCCCCTCGTTCAGGGTCACCTGGGCGCCACACCACGGGCCAGCTGTGCCTGAGGTCAGCATCTTCCTTGAGGGTGCTGGACTTTACGTTGCCGGTGGCCAAGGGAGAGGGCATGAAGACACCGGACTACACGCCAGAGTGTCCACCACGGTTTAGCATCAGAGGCGAACGTACCGCTACTGGGTACGGGAAGGTCTTGATCCCGCTGCTGAACCGGGATGAGCTCGGCTTGGCGGAGTCCTCCCAGTCTACTCCTCTGCGGCGGAACCCTAGAGTTCAGCGCCACAGGCAGCCTCCGCCCATGAATGGGCTTTTGGGAGAGATGGAGTTCTCTGACGACGAGGAGGACGAAGAAGAGGAAGAGAAGCCGCCCACACTGGAGAGCCTATAAGCGGAGCTGGCGCATGCACGCCAGCAGATAAACCACCTAGACGAGAAGGTGGTAGAAGCAGAACTGGCGCGACTGGAGACGGAGGACAAGATGGAGGTCCTCCACAAAGGCTTGTGCGCCAATATCAAGCGGCTCGCTAGGGCCACAGGACCCTCAGACAGTTACGACCCACCTGCAGAATAGTGTCCTGCGGTCGTTTCGTTTAGATAGAGCACCATTAGCTTAGTTCGTTAGTTTGTTTGATTTCATTCATTTATTTCCCTTAGATTAATGTTTAGGGTGCTATGATTTATTACCCTTCCAATCACCTTTGTTTCCAATTCTTAGCTCGTTGAATAAATAAAGTTAGAGTTGAATAAATTTGAATAAAAGTGACACTCCGGTTGGTGCAATTGAGCCATCCGGAGTATGCCCTGCTTAACAAAAAGAATACATGAGCACAGGACGACACATGAGCGACACGGGACGAGGGAGCACGTACCGAGTCAATTCAGCCGAACCAACCTATTCGGCTGAACCAGCCCGACTTGCCCCCTTCGCACACCTGCACACTGGTTTGCACTCCTTATCCCAGTCCATCTTTTTCTGTGTTGACACGTTTCAAATCTTAAACATGCACACATCATTTAAATGAAACGTTCTCGGTTTTTCTTTTATGCCATGAACTTGCTTACTGTCCGTCTCAAACTTAGTACCCCTTGCCTGTGAAATCCTTCATGATAGGAACCCCATGGTCTAAGTTATTGATAGATGTGATATGTCTTGATAAAATGAACCACTTGTTCATCTCACCATTCGGGAGAATTTAAATTTTGAAAATATAAAACTATGGCATATCCCTTCATCCTATCTACTACTACTACCAATTACCAATATGCTTGAGAGTTTATTCCTGAGAAACTTGTCATGTCTTGTATAATGTATTATCGAATTTTGAGTCCCCAGAGATGATCATGTTGCCCCATGTCCATTGCAAGCAAATTTATCATCAGAGTGTAGTAGAAGTCCTCATGCTTTGGTGATACCATGAAAAAAAAATATAAAGGACTCATGAAAGTCCAAATGAAAAAAAGAGAGAGATAAGAAATTCCAAAAAAAGGGAAGAAAAAAGAAAAGGGGTCACGAGGCTGAGGACCGACATGAACTCTTCATCCTTAACTTGCAATTTGACCAAGGGCGATGATGAGAGCTCCGGGAACCAATCTTCGACTTGACAGAAGTACATGACTTGACAAGATCACCACCTGAGAGGCAAAGAGAAAATATAAAAGAAAGTGAGTGAAAAGGAGTGAATCAAGAGAGACGAGTGTATCAGGGATGAAAGGACAAGGAACATTTATTTGAAAACCAAAAAAACCCCGAATGCAGATTGATCAAGAGGGTCTTGTTGTAAGAGCCATTCCATTCATCAATTGCCCAAGATCCAGGGAGTAGCCACTTCAAATTCACAGGTATGAAGACAAGTTTGGAATATTCAATATGCAATTGTTCATGTCATAAAAGAACCCTTATCTTAGTCTTGCTCTTATTTCAAATTCTTTACTCGGGACGAGTAAAGATCTAAGTTTGGGGGAGCTTGTTGGCGGTCGTTAGAGCCTGTTTTCCGACCTCCAACCGAGTATAAAATAAACACAATGGAATCACACACCATAGCTATAGGGTTTATTTCTGATCATTTCCACAACTTTTGGTGTTTATTCGATTCCAGGAGGCATATGACTAAAGTTGAGGCAAAAAGGCCATGGAGTGATGAGTTCGGCCGAATCCCGAGATTCGACCGAACTCCATCCTTGAACCCGGGATGCATCACGACATGAAGACATGGAACCCAGCAGAACCCCGGGCTGGGATGGACTGCTACGGCTGCCATCAACGTAAACCCAGTGAACCGGAGGCCTAAATCCAACCCGATCAAGGCCCACTAGTGCACCAGAAGCCATCTGACCCAGCCCTAAGCAGCAACCGACCTGAAACCGACGCAGGGGAGGCAATCCAGGCCGTGGGACGCAAAGGCGGCACAAGGGACGGTTCGGCCGAATCCACGAGTTCGGCCAAATCAGCACACCTGCACAAACCGCCTCTGCACTGCCTCAACATCAAGGCGGTGCCACGGGGCAATTCAGCCGAATTGCTCGGTTCGGCCGAACCGGAGGATTTGGCCGAACAGCCCGGCACCACCTCCGAGCTGCCTTGGCTGCCACTCTGCCTCTCACCGTCCTTGCCTGTTATAAATTGAAGCCTCCAGCCCCTGCACAAAACACACAACAAGAGAAGAGTCCACTAGCAAAGCGCTGCCACTCTTATACTTAGAAAATAGGGAGAGGGGAGAGGTGAGCGTGCCGGAGAGGAGCCAGAGTGTCGGCCCCTCTTCTCCACCTGTACCTCTACGGATGCGGCTCTGCTTCGAGTAACATCCGGGTCGTGTCTGGTAACTCTTGTACCTCTCTCTGATTAATTGAGCATTCAGTTCTACTTTTATATGCTCATTCGTTCCTCGTTCGCTGCTTAGTTGATTGGTATAATTGTATCCTGGTTGCTTACCTTGGGTGCCTATTTTAGTATACGGGGTAGGTACTAGCCGACTAGTGTAAGCGCGGTGCTTAGACATGAGGTTAGCTTGGATTGTCCCTGAGTTGGCACGGAGGTGGTAGTCGTTAGGTGGTGACAGCCCTATACGGCCTTCGTAATCCATCATGCCTGACTCGGCCTGCAGGATCCCCAAATGTGCAGGGTTGGTGATACCCCGTCTCATCCCTTTCTGTGTATCACCGGTTCTGTGTCCCGACACAAGCATCTATCTATAGTACCTGGCTGGTTAGTTAATCAATGTAGATATAGGTTCTAGACCCGTACCTTCTCTACCCTCCTATCGCTTCTCTCTCTACTTCTCTGTGTCATCCAATTCACCATACCATCCTTGGACAACTTAGTTTTGATCCAGTTCACTTCTCATTCCCCGTGGAAATCGATACCTTGGAATACTCCCCGGTGAAAGCTACATCGGTATCCGTCCGCTTGCGGATTTATCTGTAGGCCATAAGGAGTGCCAACACAGAGCAAGTACTTCCAGCATCTGGATAGGGACATGTGAGGTGGCGGTGAACTGTACTGCTTCCACGTCACAGTCGTAAGCGATCTACAAATCACCTTTTAAGGAGAGAACTCCTTTAGGAGCAGGCATTTTGAGAACAAGATATACGTAGTGCGGAATCTCCATGAATCTGGCAAGGGCCGGACGCCCAAGGATCGCATGATACAAGGTGTCAAAGTCTGCCACTTCGAACTTGATGTACTCTGTCCTAAAGTTGGCTTCTGTGCCGAATGTTATTGGGAGTGTGACCTGTCCCAAGGGGATTGCCGCATTACCAGGCACGATACCATAGAATGGAGATTCTATGGGCTTTAGGTGTTTGGTGATATCAAGTCCCATTTTGGTGAAGGTTTTCGCAAAGATGGCGTTGAGCCCGCTGCCTCCGTCAATGAGAACTTTGGTTAGTTTGGCTTGTGCCACGACTGGATCCAAAACCAATGGATATCTGCTTGGGTGGCAAAGTTGGTCCACTAATCTTTTCTGGAGAAGGTGATGGGGAATTCGGACCACTTGAGATACGTCGGGGTGGCTGGTTGTATTGCCATGATTTTGCAGAGCGATAGTTTCTTTGCCCGCTTTGACTGATTTAAGGAGTCGCCGCTGAACAAGACTGCTACGACGTTCTGGATTTGGGGAAAACCATTGTCATGATTTTTGTCATCCTTGTCATCCTTCTTGTCGTCCTCTTTGTCTGCCTTTGTTGGTCCTTGCTTATCAAATTCCTGTTTAAGATGAAAGCAGTCGGCCATCTTGTGTCATCCGTTCGGATGATATGGGCAAGATTCGTTCATCATTTTGTCGATAGAGACCATGCTCTTCTTCCGCGCGGGGCATTCGACTGCTGCGACAGTGTTGTCTGGCTTGCGCTTTTTATTGTCGCGGTTGAAGTCACGGTTGTTATCGTTACGACGATCTTTACCACCTCTGTGATAGTTATTGTCATTGTTGCTGTTGTCGCAACGCCTGTCAAAGCGCTCGCGCTCACGATCATCTTGATCAGCCCACTCGGCTGCCGTGCACCGTAACTCTGGGATAGTTGTTGGGCGTCATCTTCCAAACTCACGATGTAGCTCTCTAGCGTAGAGTCTGTCATGGAAGCAGTCAATGACCTCACAGTCAGATATGTCCACATTTGTTGCTCTTTTTCAAAGAATCTCTTGATGAATTTGCACAGGGTTTCACTTTTATCCTGTTTACAGGCTGCCAATTCAAATCGGGTTTCAGGCCGAGACCATGTTCCCTGGAAATTGGCAGTGAACTCTTTGGTGAGGTCTTCCTAGGAGTCGATGGACCTGGGGCGGAGGCCCTCAAGCCATGTGAGCGGAGTAGTATCCATCATGATGGGGAAGTAGCTGACTTTTACATCATTGGATCCCCCCGCCATCTGAATCGCAGTCGAGTAGACTCTCAGCCATTGTTCAGGGTCTTGTTTCCCCGTGAACTTCTCGATGCCGGTTGTCTTGAACTTGCTAGGTAGCTTGATCCTCTTGATGCGGCTGGAGAATGCTGGGAAGCCATCATACTTGTCTGCTGGCGAACGGTTACGTCCGCGATGACCATCACTACGGTCGGAGTCATAGTGGTATCTACGACTGTCCGAGCTGTGGCTTGGTGAGTTGTCAGGCCTCGGGCGTCCGCGATTGTGATCACGGTCCTTGTCATGGTCTCGTCCGCGTGGAGGGCGATCACCATCGCGATTGTTATCGTTGGGAGGATCGTTGTTGCGTGGTTGACGATCTTCATCATGTAG
>OAMR01000131.1:1398725-1409144 GCA_900205405.1 Echinochloa crus-galli | reverse complement strand
ATCGCAGTCGAGTAGACTCTCAGCCATTGTTCAGGGTCTTGTTTCCCCGTGAACTTCTCGATGCCGGTTGTCTTGAACTTGCTAGGTAGCTTGATCCTCTTGATGCGGCTGGAGAATGCTGGGAAGCCATCATACTTGTCTGCTGGTGAACGGTTACGTCCGTGATGACCATCACTGCGGTCGGAGTCATAGTGGTAGCCATGACTGTCCGAGCTGTGGCTTGGTGAGTTGTCAGTCCTCGGGCGTCCACGATTGTGATCACGGTCCTTGTCATGGTCTCGTCCGCAAGGAGGGCGATCACCGTTGCGATTGTTATCACGGGGAGGATCATTATTGCATGGTTGACGATCTTCATTACGTAGGTGGTCACGATCGCGGCCGCGTGGAGGACGGTCGTGGTCGTGAGTGTGGTCGCGGGGTAGTGGTCCGTAGCGACGGTCGAATTCTTCATGCCGGCGGAGCTCCGAGTTGATCTGGTTCGCTCTACTCGACTGTATTACAGAGTGAGCATCTTGGTTGGCGTTGATGTGGGAGTGGAGATCACTATCGTGGTTAGGCCCGACACGTGGCCTATTGCCATCTTGTGGTCTGGCGTTGGGGACTTACACGTTAGCTTGCCTTCCAACTACCCCGCCCGATGGCTATTGGGGAGCACGACTCGGGTGGGCCGATGTTGCGGGTTCAGCGTGCAAGCGTCTTCCTCCAGGACATCTGCCGCTTGAGGCGTGGCGGCTTAATGTAGAACCGGTGCTGATGTTCTCACGAGATGTCTCTAGGAGAGTCAGGACCTGCCTTATTTGTAGTGTTTCAGGCATGGACCTGACAATCTCCGCTGCAACGGATATTCATTGGAGCGTCCTCGAGCACCGGTTGGTCACCAACCATCGCAAAATCCCATGTATGGTTTTGAGTTACGTTGGCACGTATGGCTGTGTTGATGTGCCTTTGCTTGCGCTTGGCGTTCCTTGATTGTCTTGAGGTTCTCTGTTCCTCAGTTTCTCCATTGGTAGTGTGTTCCTCCTCGGAGATGTCGCGGACCAGCTCACGATCGTATTAGGTGCCTTGGTCACCAGAGCCGGCCATGTATACTTGTCTGCCGGGGTCGGAAGAGGTCTATAGTAGTAAAGTCGGAGCGTTGGAGAAGTTGTCTCCTATGCTGTCAGAGGAGGAGGTGATGGAAGCCGTCTGGCCATCCTGGTAAGGTAGTTCTTCCAGTATCGTTGCGGCTAACCTTGACTCATTGTCTCGACAGGCTTCAGTAGGTATCACGCCAGGCCAGTGAACAGCAAGTCCTCCTAGTGTGCTGGTCACTATGAGCCCTGACAGGAGGTAGATGAATGGTTCTTCAAGATTGAAGTCGGTCTTGAAGTGGGCACAGCAGGTTAAGCGAGCGACGTTGTCGGGGCTGTTGCTCAGTAGAACCGGGAAATCGTCGTCTTCGTTGTCCTCTGATGGCTTAGACGCCGGCTCAGAATCCTTGCTACTTTCCATGGTTGGACTGTCAACCTTGAGTATGTGTTCGCTTGGCTCCGCGGTGTAGATATGTTGATATGTAGCCACAGGTTTGGGGACTCTGAGTAGGAATCGATTCGGGGGGTTGTCCGATGTCGTAGCCATCTCGGAGTTCCCGACTCCTTCCATATTTGGAAGCGAGTTGTACCCGATATCGTTTTGGGTAGTCCCAATCAAAGTTGGGGTCGAAGTCGAGCTCAAAATCCTGCGACGTGTCGGAGTTGAAATCGAAATCGTTGCCGGAGTGGTTGTCGAGACTGGTGTTTCACGGAGCGGCTCCAGTGGAGACGCCATCATCGAGTGCGGTCCTGGGCGATCAGCAAGGAAACTTGCGAAGTCACTCTTGCCATCAGTGACGAAGGTCCATGCTCTGATGACGAAAGTTGCACCCTCCTCGATGTCGTAGGTGTTGAAGCTTGATCCCATCGCGCCTAATGGTGAGCTTTCGGCGATTCACCCCACGGTTGGCGCCAAGTGTCGATGATTTATGTCGAGCACGTCTGCTAGTGGGGTACCCCAGGAAGTAGATTCGTGGGTCTGCCGAGTTATAGGAATGATAGTGCACGAATAACACAAAGATTTAGACAGGTTCGGGCCGCGAGTAGCGTAATACCGTACGTCCTGTGTGCTTGATTCTATTGCACGTGAGTTGAGTTGTTTTAGGGGGTCCCTGCTCCGCCTTATATATCCGTGGAGCAAAGTTACAAGTCGGTTACATGATCCTAGTCGTATACAACAAGGAGTACTACAACAGGGTACTTTGGGGAGTCTCCTAACAGTACACGACTAGTCTTTCTAATCAACTACGTCGTCTTGCACTATAGCCGACTGGTTTAAAGTAGTCGGGTTAAACCTTCCCTATCGAGTAGTTTAATCCCGTGGATGAGTGGCCCTAGGGATCCTGGTCCCACAGTACTCGCTTTAACAAAGCAGGTACATCTTTGGCTTCTTTAGAACTCAGACGTAGGTTCCAGTTAGAGAGATCCCCGCGGGTATCACCCGTCTTTCTCTGGGCAGCTTTTACTGTGATTTCCTGTTGTATTAAAATAACACAGGAGATGCTCAATAAAACAAATATGACATTTCATCGATGCAAAAGTATAGATAATTAAATCGACTCACCAATGGTAAACCATCTGGCTTTCCAGTCTCCACATGAGTCCATGATGGGCATGTCAAACCACTTAGCCCACATGTTTTGGTGAAATTGAATTCCGGCTCCTCTGACTACTTCTGTGCGTTGAAAGTTGGGATAAGGTTTGATATGATATAATGCGCGGAACAAGGCTAGGCTTGGTTTGATACCCAGGAACGCCTCATAGGCATGGACAAAGACAGAAATATAGAGAATTATGTTTGGGTTGAGGCGGTGGAGTTCCAGTTTGTAAAAAGCTAGAAATTCTTTCATGAAAGGCGAAAGCGGCAACCCTACTCCTCACTCGCAGAAAGAAAGAGAGAGGGGAATCTCTTCATTATTCTCTATTGGGAAGGATTGTTTCCAGCACAATTCCACTCCAAAGTCTCTTGAGAAATGTCACACCCGGATTTACACGGAAACCCGAAATGCGGCCATATGTTTTCCCAGGAAGTCATTACACATATAGCGAACAAATATGATAACAAAATACAGTGCTCGAATAAAATAAATGGTTTTACATCAGAGTTTGACTCAAATGAATGAATAAAACAGCGGAAGTCTCATTATTAATTCTCTCTAAACGAAAACGAAGCCGATAATCCACGGGGACACCGACTGGTTGAGCACAGCTAGTAGAACGGCAGATCCTTAGGAAATTCAACAGCAGCAGTACCATCTAATCCATCTGTTACCCATCCGGGATTTTGTTGAATAGCAAGTGTAAGTAAATGTCTTACTTAGCAAGTACAACACGGATAATGAAGGCTTAAAAGAAAGGCTTGACACGGCGGTACTGCATTAGCAATTTTAGTTATTTCATTTTAACATCATCATAATCACTACATTTACATGAATCCCAATTGTAACCTAATTAATATAGTAGAAGTGAACCTTAAACGATAATAAATAACAGCATCTTCTAATCATAAGGGATCCAGGCCGCTCGTGACCCTGAGCAAGGCTATCATGATAGATTATACACTCTGCAGAGGTTTCACCCTTTACCCACCGGTCGCGTAAAAGTTCATGGAGCTTTGCACCCAACCACGCACATCAACACTTCCTAACGAGGCACCCTAACGAAACAGTAGCCGTTATGGTACAACCTAGGCAGCATGACCCAAGGCACCGAGATTGACTGACGCTCATGTAGCAACACGAGGGGGTCAATGGCGTCCAAGCGCAGTAATGAAATATCAACAACAAAATAAATAGCGCAACGTGTGGAACCCCCGCCATACGGAAGCTCCCAACACGGGACTGTGCCTCACGGGGACATAGCCGACAGATACTCTGTCCTCGGTGGATCAAACCATACTCTCACCCATGCTTCCCATAACGCCGTCGGCCCGTCGGTAACTACTGTCAAGCTAGAGCCATACATGTTACTTGTCCAAGACCAGAGCCATTATAGTTCCAGCGGTGGCGACAGGTTCCTGGGTTGCCGCTTTAAGAACCAGCCCTTACGGAGAGACACTAGGGCCAAGCACGAAGCGTACGCCCTAGCTCCCTGATCCATGTTGCTAAAAAGCAAGTTTTACCATTAACATTGAAGTGAACCATTAAGTCAAGATTAACAGTTAAACATTGGTGACAGTAGCTGCGCTTAGCAAAGGTCTACCCAAATGCAATAACCCAAGGTAATCAAGGTATAGGATAAACAAAGCTAGGAATAACCTTAATAGGAACAATTTAGACACATGCATATGCAGTAAATAATGTAAAGGTGTGTTTAGGTAGCAAGGATTGTCCGTGCTGTACTTGCCTTCGTCCAAACGCTGCTGTTGCTCTTGCTGCTGCTGTTGGTCCTGCTCCTCGTAACCCTCGAACTCAAACGCGTACGGCTCACCGACTGGACTCATACATCAACACACAAGCATCCATACAAGCCAGTACATGCAAACAATATTAATCTATTAGAACAGTACACCAAACAATAAAAACAGAACAAAAGAAGGCTGAAAAACTAATCTACGCTTCGCTACGAACACGTGAGCGCGAAAATCACTCAAATCGGAGCTAAAACGGAGAAGTTATGGCCTTTCTACGGTTCGTGGGCTTGCTGGCAAAGTTTTAAAAGTTCCAGTGGCTTATTTGCAAAAAACCAGGGACCTAAACGTAATTTTATATAAAAACCACAGGGTTTACATGTAAAATTAACGAAACAGGACCTCGGGCGCTATATTTAAAAAGGACAGGGGGTTTTCTCTAAAAATCAGGACCTAGCTGTAAATACTTTTGAATAGATCTGGACCGCAGGTTGATTTCCAAAAAGGACAGGGACTCTTTAGCAAAACTGCCACGGCTGACCGGTGTTGACTCGGGTTGGTTTGAATCTGGGTCGTTGGATCGAGCACGAGCGGGTCAGATTGGATCTGGGAGGAGAAGTCGCCGGCGGGGAGGGGCTGCGGTGGCGCTCGGCTGCGAGCGCGGCGGAGGTTCGCCGACGTTGCGCGTTTTCGCGCTATAGGGCACGGCTTCGGGTGCAGCTGGGTGCTACTGACGTGGGATGACGCGGCGAGTCGAGCGGGGGTGCTCCAGTCGACGACGGCGCGGCGGCAGAGGTGGGCGACGAGTAATGGCAGCGGCGGTGCTCGGCTGCGGTGACGCAACGCGGTGGCGACACTCCGGTGCAGGAAAAAGGACAGGGAGGAGCTCAGGAACAAGCTTACCTCCTAGTGAAGCTCCCCCGGCGGTTGAATTGACCGGAGCAGCGGTGACGCGACAGATCGACGGCGGTGGCCGACTTGGAGACGGCGGCGGCGCTGAAAGCTCGGGTGGAGGCGGCGGCTAGGGTTTTCGAGGCAGGTGGTCGTGGCTTCGGGGGCGGCGCGGCTCAGCTTTTATAGAGCGGCCGAGGAGCGGCTCGAGTCCGGCTCGGCGGGAAAGGCGGAGCTGACGTGCGGGCCCCGCGCGTTAGCGGCTGGAGCGGGACAGGCGCGGGCTGGCCTGCTGGGCCGCGTTGGGCCGCGTTGGAGGGGAGGCGGGTGTGCTGGGCTGCGACGCTGGGCTGCGAGAGCGGGGAAGGCGAGCGGGCCGAATGCGCTTGCAGAATATTTCTATATTTCTATAAATTATGTTTCTAACCTTATATTTGATTTTATTTTGCCAAAAATTATTTATTTACCCTATGTTGAGCATGGGAACTTTAATAAAAAGCATATTAATTACTAAAATTTTAAATAGGCCTAATTTAGGGTGTTACAATCCTACCCCCCTTAAGATGAATCTCGCCCTCGAGATTCGGGTGTGGATGGGAATAACTGTGGATACTCTGCTCTGAGATCATCTTCTCTTTGCCAAGTCGCTTCTTCCACTGAATGGCGGCTCCACTGAACCTTGCACATCCGGATCACTTTATTTCTAGTGACTCTTTCTGACTCCTCCAAAATCTTGACAGGATGCTCAGTATAGGTAAGATCTTCCTCCACATTCAGCTCATCAAACGGAATCCGTTCCTCAGGTACTCGCAATCACTTTTTCAACTGAGACACATGGAACACAGCATGTACTCCGGCTAACTTCTCTTGTACCTCTAACTGATATGCCACCTCACCTTTCCGACCAAGTACCTTGAACGGTCCAATGTATCGAGGTGCTAACTTACCCTTGACGTTGAACCTCTTCACGCCTCTCATTGAACCATTAAGTCAAAATTTACAATTAAACAAAGGTGACAGTAGCTGCGCCTAGCAAAGTTATACACAATGCAATAACCCAAGGTGATCCGTGCCACTTTCAAATTATGTCTGATCATCTGCACTTGTCGTTCTGCCTCTCTTAGTATCTTAGGTCCAAATACCTGACTTTCTCCCGTCTGATTCCAGAATAGTGGTGTCCTACACTTTCTGCCATACAGAGCCTCGAATGGTGCCATCTGTAGACTCTTTTGGTAGCTGTTGTTGTACGAGAATTCTGCATAGGGCTGACTATTGTCCCAACTGACACCATACTACAAAGCACATGCCCTCAACATGTCCTCCAAGATATGATTTGTCCGTTCTGTCTGCCCATCTGTCTGCGGATGGTAAGCTGAACTGAACTGTAGCTTAGTGTCCATAGACTCATGCAATTGTCGCCAAAAGTGTGATGTGAACTGGGTACCTCGATCTGACACTATTCTTTTCGGTACCCCGTGCAAACACACAATCCTCTCCATATACAACTCCACTAGTCTGGCTCCCGTGTAGGTGGTCTTTACTGGAAGGAAACGCGCCACCTTGGTCAGACGATCCACGATTACCCAGATTGAGTCAAATCCCCTCTGAGTGCGAGGTAAGCCAGTGATGAAATCCATACCGACTTCTTCCCACTTCCATTCAGGTACCTTCAGGGGCTGGAGCAAACCTGCTGGCCTCTGATGTTCAGCCTTGACTATCTGGCACGTGTCAGACAGGGCTACGTATGTGGCCACATCTCTCTTCAATCCGTACCACCAAAATCTCTCTTTGATATCTTGGTACATCTAGGTACTACCCGGGTGTATCAAACACGCCGATTCATGGGCTTCCCTGAGAATTGCATCCCTGATCTGCACTATATCTGGTACACAGATCCTCTTCTCATACCACAATGTCCCTTGGTCATCCACTCGAAAACCAGGGGCTTTTCCTAATGCCACCAGTTCCATGATCTCCTTGATCTTGTCATCTGCGAGCTGTCCTTTTCGGATCTCTTGTTCCAAGGTCGGTTCTACTGCTATCTCGGTGACGCTGGTCACAAATCCCAGACTCATCCTCTCAAACTCTAAACTGAGTTCCTCCGGTAAGTAATGTCCCGTGATCTTATTCACGTAACTCCTTCTACTTAGAGCATCTGCCACCAGGTTGGCCTTCCCTGGATGATAATGAATCTCCAGGTCGTAGTCCTTGATCAACTCTAACAAATGACGTTGCCTCATATTCAGATCTGACTGTGTGAACACATACTTGAGACTCTTGTGGTCAGTGTAAATATCACACTTATGACCAATCAAGTAATGCCTCCAAATCTTCAAAGCATGCACCACAGCTGCTAACTCCAGATCGTGTGTCGGGTAGTTCTGCTCATGTTTCCTTAACTGCCTCGATGCATAAGCTACTACTCTGCCCTCCTGCATAAGCACACATACCAAGCCTTGACGAGATGCATCACAGTAGATAGAGAAACTCTTGGTTATATCCGACAACACTAGCACGGGTGCCGTTGTCAACCTCTTCTTCAATTCCTCAAAGCTAGCCTGACACTCCTCAGTCCAGACAAACTTAGCATTTTTCTCCAATAGTGCCGTCATGGGTTTAGCAATCTTTGAAAATCCTTCAATGAACCTCCGATAATATCCAGCCATTCCAAGGAAGCTTCTGATTTCACTCACATCCTTAGGCGGATTCCAACTCAACACATCACTAACCTTCTTCGGATCAACTGCCACTCCACCATTGGACAACACGTGACCCAAGAATGCTACTTCCTTCAACCAGAACTCACACTTGCTCAGCTTGGCATACAACTGATGCTCACGAAGTCTCTG
Organism: Echinochloa crus-galli; assembly: GCA_900205405.1. Lineage (NCBI taxonomy): Eukaryota > Viridiplantae > Streptophyta > Magnoliopsida > Poales > Poaceae > Echinochloa > Echinochloa crus-galli. The sequence goes on along the minus strand of OAMR01000131.1, from coordinate 1,400,985 downwards.
CATCACCAACCTCAGATGTTCTTCATGCTCTTCCTCATTCTTGGAGAAAACCAGAATATCGTCAATGAACACCACTACGAATTTGTCAAGATAGTCCATGAACACACTGTTCATCAAATACATGAAGTATGCCGGTGCATTTGTCAAACCAAAAGACATGACAGTGAACTCATATAGACCATATCGGGTTGTGAAGGCTGTTTTGGGGATGTCAGTCACTCGTATCCTCATCTGATGGTAACCGGATCGGAGATCGATCTTAGAGAACACACATGCTCCTTTCAACTGGTCGAAGAGATCATCAATCCTCGGCAGCGGATACTTGTTCTTGATGGTCACTTCATTCAAAGCTCGATAATCCACACACATTCTCTGGGTCCCATCTTTCTTATCCACAAACAAAACCGGTGCTCCCCAAGGGGAAGAACTAGGACGAATATACCCTTTTGCTAACAACGCCCTTAATTCCTCCTTAAGTTTCTCTAGTTCTTTTACTCCCATTCTATATGGCCTCTTAGCTATAGGTGCAGTACCAGGCTTAAGATCAATAACAAATTCAACTTCGCGGTCTGGGGGCATACCTGGTAACTCATCTGGAAACACATCTAGGCATCTACTGCTGGAAAGAAGGAGGAAGCAGAGAGGAAAGAATGCCTCAGAGAGATCATCAATCCTCGGCAGCGGATACTTATTCTTAATGGTCACTTCATTCAAAGCTCAATAATCCACACACGTTCTCTGGGTCCCATCTTTCTTATCCACAAACAAAACCGGTGCTCCCCAAGGGGAAGAACTACGACGAATATACCCTTTTGCTAACAACGCCCTTAATTCCTCCTTAAGTTTCTCTAGTTCTTTTACTCCCATTCTATAGTCATGTTCTTTTTCACGAAGGCAGCGGATATGAAAGCATGCGAAGCTCCAGTATCAAACAAAACAGTTGCGAGAGTCGAGTTGTCAGGGAACGTACCCACAACGACATCCGTTGCTCCTTCTGCGGTTTCCGCACCCATGTGGTTGACCTTGCCTCTCGCTGGGTTCTGCTGCTGATTCCCGTTCTGGTTCTGCGGTTGCCCAAAATTCCCGTTCTGGTTCTGACCAACGGCGTTCTGAGCCTTGCGAGGACAAGCGCTGGCATAGTGTCCCAGCTCACCACAACCAAAACACCTCGGAGCCGTAGGTGCATTGTTGGCCGGGTTGGGGCGTTGGACAGGACCATTATGTGGCTGGTTCTGAAGACGCTGCTGAGGTGGTGCTGGGAGGTACTGGGGACGCTGCTGGTACTGGGGACGTTGCTGATATTGGTTGCAGTTCATCGAACCGGACTATCCCTGGAAGCGCTGTGGAGTCACCATCTGCTGGTTTCCTTGCTGAGGATTGAAGTGGGGGCGAACATTGCTTCCTGACGGTGGGCCTTGAAGCTTCCTCTTCTTTTCCTCCATCTCGCGACACTTGTGCTCCAGCAGTAGTGCGCTATCCACCAGTTCTTGAAAGCTGGCGAACTTGGAGCACAGGAGCTGGTACTGGAGTGCATCATGCAGGCCATCTCGGAATCAGGTCTGCTTGTTCCTATCAGTATTCACGTCCTCTGGAGCATAACAGGCCAACTCAATGAACTTGTCACGATAAGCGGTGACACTCATACCTTCCTGCTTCAATGCCAGGAACTCCTTCTTCTTCAAGGTCATCAGCGCTTCCAGCACGTGGTGAGAGCGGAAGCTGTCGCGGAACTCCTGCCAAGTGATCTGATCACAATTGGGGTGAGCATATTGGTACGCATCCCACCAATCCAAAGCTGCTCCCTGGAGCTGTCCACTTCCATATAACACCTTCTCCCTGTCATTGCACTGTGCTATGTCCAGCTGCCTTTCCACTGCCTTGAGCCAGTCCCTGTCTCTTATACACATCTAGATGTGTATAAGAGACAGCCTTATGAATTAGTGTATGGACATCATGCCATTTTACCGTGGGAATTACAAACAGAATCGAGGAGAATACAGTTACAGAAAGATTTGAGTTCTAAAGATTACAGTGACTTAATGATGGACGAATTGGAAGATTTGCATATGATTCGTCTCAAAGCATTGGAAAATATTGAGAAAAATAAGATGCGCGTTGCCAAATATTACGACAAGAAAGTGAGGGTTAAGCAATTTGCAGAAGGAGACTTGGTTTGGAAAGCGCTATTGCCGATTGGAACCAAATATGCAGCATTCGGCAAATGGTCTCCAAATTGGGAAGGTCCTTTCAGAGTGGATAG
>OAMR01000131.1:1350690-1369939 GCA_900205405.1 Echinochloa crus-galli | reverse complement strand
GCCTACGCCGTTGCCCCTTAATTCCCGGGGCGTGCCACGCTTCCACGGCCCTGCCCCATTTGTCTGTTCCGCCCGGGCAGCGTGCGGCGTACGGTGCGGGAGCTGTGGAGCCCGTAGCTGGCTCCCACTTTCGGACAGCGGCGCGTGCGGGTGACTGGCGAGTTTGTTCGGCCGATCGCCCCCACGCTCGGTAGACTGGTAGAGTACGTGGTGAGGACTGAGGACAATCGAAGCCGGCGTTAGAAAAGTGCGCCTCTGCCTGCTCGTGTTTCGGCGTCCGTATCGTATCAATCCATAACCAATCCAGAAGGGTTCAGGACACGCTCACCACCACCCTCCCCGGCCCCCTCCGCTGCTGCTCCATCGTGGCCGCGCTACGGTGTCCTGGCGCTCTCATAGCTGATGGTGCGGTGTGCCGGCCGACCCTGCCTAGATTCTGGGTTAGTTTTTGCTGCTATGTGGATGTGTTTCGATTGATGCCCATAGGAGCCCGGCCAAAAATTGGTCGTTGACCACAGGCAAGCATGCTGTTTGGACGCCGGCCGCGATTTGGCATGCCCTCCCACATGCAGTTAACTTTTCACGGACGACCGCCGGTCAATCCTGGACGACCGATTCGGCCACCAAAGTATGGCCGCAACCAATATTTGGCAGGGCAAATACAGTGTGAATCCAAACGCATTGTATATGCATATTTAGTGGGCACATCTCGTTATTAATGATATGGGAACAGCCCGTGCTCGTCCATCAGCTTATTTAAAACTTGAAAGCACAAGATAACACTTTGTTACCTTATGAAGAAAAATCGTTAATATAATCCCATGCGTGATTGTACGTGCTAATATGAAACTTAATTTGTTGTACACATTATCAAAGGGGTTACCGATCTGCATCCGGCGGGCCATCGACCGAAATGCTGCTCGCATTTAGACAAGTCAAAAGGTTCACGGCTCTAATTAAGGATCTCACCTCTGTCATCATCAGCATAAACTACAGCGGGCTAGTCAGCTAGCTCTGCCACCAAGGTGAACGATCATGTGCACTGTGTGGTTTGATTATTCTTGAAAGCGCGACCAAGACCAACATAAAAGCACGCACATGTATATGTACCGTGGGGTATGATTCTTTTGCGACTGTCAATTAAGTAGTCCCCTCCTGAACTTTATTTGGTTGCTCTCCCTACATTTTATGGCGCCCTTCTTCGGCTTTCGATCTTATTTGAATTCTGCAACGACTGAAACAGAGAGCGGGATTCTATAGCAGATCAATTAAAGCACGATGAGAAATTCTAACAAATACGGAGAAAATTAATAAATAACAAAAAATATATCAAACCAAGAATTGCGATTTGCTAGGCTACTGTATATAGCATTTTGGCTATTAAATAAAAAAACTAGACCGTTAGGGTAAGACCGTCTCACGGTTTTTTTATTAAGAACAAGAAACTTCTTCCGGTCTAGAAAAACCCTCAACCCCGACAAAACGACGAGGGGATTTTTTAAAAAAAAATGACCTGAAAATTCGCTCCCATAAGAAGTCGAACCTACAACCTAAGGGTGCTACTAAAGCATTGGAACCACCAATCTATAAGCTCTTTCACTGGTTATTAAATATACTTGGGCTACATTGGTGATCTCGTGTAGATAGATGGCAGTACACGAGTGGTCGAAACTTTATTTATACCACGCTAGCGCTCTTTTCCTCGATGTGATTTATTGACAGTAGCTAGCTTTTGCCCAGCTAAAGTAACGCAGTAAAGTTCTCCTGATGTTGCAAGAATTTTTTTTGAAGCCCTTTTAAATCTAATATTTTAATAATAACCCTTCACGAACTATATTTCCAAGAACTAACCCTTCTGGTCGCGCCAACGGAAGCGGCGCGACGGACAACTGAGTCGCGCCACATACACTGCCACGACTCAACTGCCACGTCGGCACACCGGCACGCGCCAGGGAATATCCCCTGCTGACGCGGCGCTGACGTGGCTATAGGAGTCGCGCCAGGAGCTCTGACGCGACTCAGTCGCGCCAGGCTCGATGATGCGATACCACTTTATAACGGTTTGTGGCCAGGCCCATCCATCTCCTTCCTTTCTTCTACCCTCTCCTTCCCACCCGAGAGGGCTCTCTCTCCCGTGATGCCGCCCTCGTCCTCCCCTCTAGATCCACCCCATCCAAGGGCTGAATTTAGGGGGGAAGCGGGGAAATTACTCCCACGAGGTACCTCCTCCACCCTATCGGTTTATTTTCATTCCATTCTATATATATTTGTGGATCTGTCATTGGTATGGTTAAGCTAGGGTTTGGATTGAAATAGTTGATTTAGTATGAATCGGCTATGATTTATTGCGTTGTATCGTGTATGTGATTGATGGTGATGTCTTCCTATCCTGTGGAATAAATTGCATAGAACGATTTCGTTGTATTTTCATGTATAGATATTGATATGGAAAATGATGAAATAATTTTGGTGAAAATGATGGTTGTATGGTTGAAAAGATGGCATTTGTCATAGTAGTGGTGAATACATACTTGTGAATGAAAATGTAGGTTGAATAATAGAATTTTAAATTAAATGTATGTGTGAAATTGTATTGTAGATGTGAATTTCTGAAATTGTGGTTCAATTTCTAAAATTGTAGTTGAATGTGAATATATGGTTGAATTGTCTATATTTCCATGTAAGATAGTGAGTTGTATTAAAAGTTTCTAGTATTATGCGAATTGTTAATTTACGGTAATGTATTATGTGAATGCTTTTTTATAGATGACAATGTAATTTTTGGTGTAAGTTATATTTCTAGTTGCTCACATACTCTTAATGTGGATTATTGATTATGTTTAGATGAATCGTTTAGTCAATTTTTTCTCGGTGGTCTAGTACTTGAGAATGGAGAGTTTGAAAATATGGATCCAAAAGCTCAACGATTTGATAGCACACCTAGTTTTGATGAGCTCATTGAAAGGGTTAGAATCATGTTCAAGGACGAGAGGGGTGAATGTGAGTTACGTGTTCGTGGTACGTTCGATGCTGGTGACAAGCGATCTCATTATTTGCTAATGGATATTGACTTGTGAATGGATGTGTTATAAGGAGGTAGTTAAATGTTCTCAAGTACAACTAGCGAAGGTTGTGGTTGATGTGTCCGTAGTTGATGATGAGGAAGATGATGAAGAGAATATAGATCCAGCAAGCTATTCAGATTCGGATGATGAAGGTGACCTTGATAAGTGTTGTAGAACGAACGATTTTGACTCGGGCACGTTTGAGCGGGAGGAGCAAGATAAAGACTATGATGAAATATCACAAAGCTCAGAAAAAGAAGATGGTGATGATGAGGAAGGTGTTACGGAGTAGGAGGTTAGGGTGGAGCCTTCAAATATGGTTCAAGCACCACAAGGCCGACCGACAAATATGGTCCAAATACCACAAGCCCCACCACCAAATGTGGTCCAAGCACCACAAGTTGAACCAACAATTGATGGTCGACCACCACAAGTTCCTTCACAAAATGTTGTCCAAGCACCACACGGTGAAGTACCCCTTGGGACCAAGTACCACAAGGTGAAACACCCATTAGTGACCAAACACCACGAGGTGAAGCACCCCTCAGGGACGAAGGATATCGAGGTGAAGCACCCCATAGGGACGACTAAGGATCGCATGGCCAATCTCAGATCCCAATTACCGACCTTGTGGTTCGAGCCATGTTGTGGTGCGGTTCAGCAAAGAGTCACGCCAACTGAGCTGGCGCGACACCTTGCTGAGTAACGTTGAAGACCTTGGCGTGACAAAAGTGGCCAGAATGGCCTGTGAACCATCTGGTTCAACTTCAGCCGCGGTGCGACTCGTAGCCTGGTCGCGCCATGGGGCTAGGCGTGACCAAGCAAGGAGAGGAGCCGCGGATGAAGTCTAACCAGAAGGTTGGGAGGCCATTTTGGCAAAAACGAGTCACACGAGGCATAACAGGTTTTTCATTGTGTCGTCGCTTCAATCTCAACATATCACACAATAGGCTTTTCAGTGTGCCGTCGCTTCAACCTCAACCTATCACAACATAATATTTTCAGTGTGCCATCGCTTCAACCTCAACCTATCACATCATAGGCTTTTCAGAATGCACTTCAACCAATTGAATGTCACACGACCTCTTATAAATAAAATAGTATCCAGTGCATTCAGAGCAACTGGCTATATAAAGAACCCCTGAGAAGCTAAGGTTACAGAATAAAATGGGAGATAACTGGAATTTTGTTAGGCTCTATCGTGAGATGGAGGCCATGGAAGGAGCTCTAATAAATGAACCAGATAGGTCATGGAGGAATAGTTACCATAGGCCAAAGGGAGAGGACCCACCTGAGTGCTATCGTGGTAGTAATTGCCGGTGTCTTTGCTCACCCGTAGAAGAAACCTTTGGAAGAAGGTACTGGTGCTGCCCAAGGATAGAACTCATCATATTGGGGAGTGAAAGCTCTCAAGTAAGTCTCATCTTTGAATGGAACAAGAATTAGGCATTCCATGAAAATTGTTCACATCTATTTGAAACAGGGATCCGGAAGGACCAAAGCACCCAATGTCTGCATGCCACTCTATTGAGTGGATAGATGACTCCATCAACCACAAGGACATTGAGTACTTGGCATGGATGTAGAGGCGGGAGGAAGAAGGACAGAGGGCCACGAGAAACACTGAGATTGTCAGGCGTCATACCGAGGCATGCAAGAAGGAATTGGATGACATTGTCAATGGCAGAAATGGCCACCAATGAAATTTCTTAATGTTAGTTTATTTCCCTAAGGCATGCTAGGTCTTATGACATGCCAAGTGCGTGTGTGATGTGTTTCAATTACCTAAGACATGTTAAGTTTAGTAACGACACAATAGTAACGCAATAGTGCATGTGTCGTACATGCCACTGCAACGATGTAACCTTTTCATTGTAACTTGTATCACTTAATTATGTGTAGCCTTTTCAGTGTAGCTTGCCTCGATCAATAATGTGTATCCTTTTTAGTGTGGCTTGCCTCAGTCACTCATATGTAGCCTTTTCAGTTGATAGGCCTTTTAGTAGCACCATAGACTTTTCAGTTGCTCACTGAGTATCCAAGGTAAGTTGATACATGGAACATGTCCACTGCACCAATATGAATTCATGCCTATAAAAAGGGTGGCACCCTTCCGCTCATTCATCAACACAAACACCAGTTCTCATGTCTTGGATATACGGTCCAATCGATCCGTTTCTTCCTCACCCCAACTTAGATGTCTCCACTAGAGATTTTTATGGAAGCCATAATGCATTGCCATGTGATTTTTGGCATCCTTGCCACCATGGAGATGATGTAGTGGTTCACGTGTATGAACACTTTGGTGATGCTGGGAGACGATTCTTTCGATGCCCCCACTTTAGGGTATTACAGTTTCGTAATCAATATTATATTCCTCTTGTCTTAACTTTGTTATCTCTAATATACTTTCGCTATGACATCTTCTTTCAGACCGACGATTGTGCGTTCACTAGCCGGATTGATGGACCTCTAGAATCACATCTCCAACAATACATCAATCACATGCAAGTCATTACCCAGCAAATGCGTGACGAAAAGGTGAACAATGATAACCAACTTATTGAGGCAATGCACATGAAGATGTAGGCGAAGCAGTAGGCAAATCAACTTTAGGAAGAGAAGAATCCTATGGCAACTCAGATAAGCCAGCTAGAGGAGGAACTCTATCAAGAACATGCACGCCAGCTCACACGATGCTTCATGCACCCAACAATGACCGGCCAGCGCAACTACTACGGCTAGTTGTGGAGATGCAATCGTCTGTTTATTGTTCCATGAAATATATTATATGCTTAGAAATAAAAAACTAAACCAACATGATGCATACATGAAATATATAAATGCAACTTAGTCACTACATCTATTATAGTGCTTAAACAAGGTCCATACAAATACTATAGGAACAAATATAGTACAAATTTCAAATGATACAACAAATAAACCTAATCGGAATCACCATCTTAAAGCACCTCATTGTCGACCCAATCATTGTCAATACCATCAAACCAACTAGAAGCGTGTCTTCTAGGTTTTGGGGACGTCAACACCATCCACATTGGACCTTTCGCCTCCAAAAATGTTGTCATTTGCAACTCCCTTTCCTTTCTTGTCGGCCTCCTTATTAGGCAGTTCTGGCAATTGAGAAGGCAAATCCGCAACAAGTGCCCTCACTACCTCCATTTGTGCATCTCAGGCTCTCTCCTCCATTTCCTCCATTTCAGACCTTCTCTTTCTATCCTCTATAGTCTTGAAATAGTGTTCCCATGTACCATATCGATAGATAGTATTTGGGTCCCTAGCTTTACGAGCTTCCTCCTCCCTAAGCCTTTGTTTCCTCATCTGTCATTCCGCTTCCTTCTTTTCCTTCCTTGCAATCTTCTCACCAGGAGTAAGGTCTGATGGATACTTATCTCTATGCAGCCTCCAATATGCGATGCACTCCTCCTGGATGAAGTACACACGTGGGGGCGCAACCTTTTCACGCATCGTATCTTCACATACCATCGCTTCGACTTCTAGTTCTGGGAGGAGAATATCATGCTTCCTTATCTTCTCTTTCGTGTTACTTTTCACTAGCTTTGATTGCCTTCCCAATTTTTGCCTTAGCTTCTCACGTCCTGGAAAGTCCTCCCAGTCACACGTCCTTCCCTCTACAAAAGTTACAACAATGTTTACATTAGTACAACACTAAGACTATAATCTACTATGACTTTACTATGTCAAAAACAAACGATGCATATTCTCGTGTCTTACCCAATATTTTCCATATGCATTGCCACAAAAATATCTGTATCCAAGCTCACTAGGTACCACACCGATGGTACCTAGAATCCCGCACTTACAATGAGGATGCAGACTCTTCTCGCATGGCAAAGGTAATTTCCCTATCTGGAACAAGTGCACCTCCTCATCAGTCGGCCAATGGGACTTCAGACTATGTATGTACTCCTAAAAGTCACACATAGGCCATCCATCCTGCACACATGGATGCAAATTTTAGATAATTGTTTAGGACCAACATGAGTATATAATGAAAGAGTAACTAAACAACATTAACATGAGTCTTTAGCTTGCAATGGAAGAAAGGTGTGAACTTAGCAGGAACACCAATATTAGGGCGTTGAAGCTTGCAAGGATACCCACAATGGCTCAAAGGTGGGTACTTAACACGGATGCATGCTGCCTCCGCCTTCTTGTCACGCCCAACCTAGTTTGTATGGCCCAGTAGTGGCCCATGAGTGAGGGATGCACACATTTAGTGCCACATTGCTAGTTTTGCAAGGGTGGAGACAACTTATAAGCCCTTGTATTCCAGCCATAGAACCTTCGGGATAGTCCTTTTACACGAAGCGAGTATGAATGTGTAAGTAGGGTGCTATGTGTACGCATGCACGCCCCTCGGAAGGGCCGTGCGGGGCGACTTTGGAGGGTGGGGTGTTACAAATAGTATCAGAGCCGACCCTCACGGTTGCGCGTATGGGTCAGTGTGCGGGCATAGGGCGCATGGCGCGTGTGGCCCGGGTAGGGCATACGGCATGGACTATGGTGTCGGCACTGGACGTATGATTGTGCGCTAAGGGGGAACGTTCCTGGACATTTGCCCGTCTGGGTGAGTTGTGACGACGAGGACGTCGGGTTCTTTGAGGGGGGGTGTATGTCACGCCCGGCCCAGTTTGTATGGCCTAGTAGTGGCCCATGAGTGCGGGATGCACACGTTTAGTGTCACATTGCTATTTTAGCAAGAAGTAAAGTATACGACCGGTCCTTAAACTATCTCGGGTGTATCATCCCGGTCCTGAACTCTCAAATTGCATATTTAGCTCCTTAAACTTAGCTTCGGGTGTTATTGTAGTCCATAAACTTACAAATTACACATTTAACTCCTAAACTTAGCTTTGGTTGCCATCTAGATCCATATACTTTTAAAATATAGATTATTTTTAATCAGAACCAATTATTTCTATTATTCTGTTCTCAAAAGTCAACTTAGAGTGAATGAGAAGGTACTAGAGCGAATTGCAACTCTCTACACCCATCTTAAGGAGATTGGTCTCACTAATTATTGTATTAGTCATGAGGATAATTGAAAGATAATTATGTATTCAATTGTTTTTTCTCTAATGGTTCATCACTAAAATCTATGGATGACCGTCATCGCCATCGGTTGCACTAGTATGATTGAACTAGATCTATTCTGTGGATGGCGTTGGATTTTTGGCACTTTCGATACGCTCATAAAACCATAGATAATAAAATTTTAAATCAATTTCACACTTAATTAAATAATCTACTTTTTCATGGTATATGGACCTAGAAACCACCCGAAGCTAAGTTTAAAGAGCCAAATATGCAATTTGGGAGTTCGGGGACCGGGATGACACCCAAAGCTAAGTTTAGGGAGTCAAATCTACAATCTAAAAGTTTAGGGACCGGAATGACACAACCCAGAAAGTTTGAGGACTGGCTATGTAATTTACTCTTTAGCAAGGATGGAGGCAACTTATAAGCCCTTGTCTTCCAGCCATAGCACCTTCGGGTTAACCCTTTTACACGAAGCAAGGATGAAAGTGTCAGCAGGGTGCTATGTGTACGCGTGCACGCCCCTCGGAAGGGCTGTGCAGGGCCGCTTTGGAGGGCGGCGTGTTACACTTCTCCTCCTTTGTTATTGGTGGTGGATTTGGTGGAGGAATCCATTGCCTAAACTCGTTGTATGGCTTAAAATCCGTCTCATCGTAAGGGAATAGACGTATCCTTGGGTCATACTTCTCTGGACCATCTATCCACTAGAAGAAGTAACACGGACTGCCACCACCATACTTGTCCCCGCACGTGTAGTAGGCTCATCCAGCTGTTTTATCTTCCCTTGATTGCTTCACCTCATCTGGAATCCCGCATAAGCAACTAGTGATCGGACGCGACAGAGGCACTGGACCTTGCTCCCACCTTTCATCGGAGTAAAGCCCCCAATGTCACACCCGGTTTTGGGGAGAAAACCAGATGCATTTCATATGTGTGCCAGGATCAAAATTTCACACATACGATAGACGTCATAAGTGAAATATCATAAGACAGTGCATAAACGAATAAAAGAGTTAATGTATCATTATTACACTCCAAGACAAAAGTCTTTAACAAAAAGGTAAAGCGAGTAGCTAGCAGCGGATAATCCATCAACTCCACAGGCAGTTGACTGGTGAACACATACGCCTAGAACTCCTGGAAATCCTCTGGAAACTCTTCCAAATCACCTTGGTCTGAACAGCGTTGCGTAAAGCAAGGATGAGTACACTTATGGTTGGTACTCAGCAAGTGTAGAGTAAATAAATGACATGCAAGGCTAAACAAGGATAAAGCTGACATAGTTTGACTGCATTAATGCTTTTAGTGGGTCAACATTTTAATCATTAATTAACAAGTACAAGTTTATACCATCCCACATTAAACATTACACAATAACATGTTCAGAAAGTAAAGAACAGCAATTTGATGTCATCTTTGAATAATTAATCATGCAAGGGTCCAGACTGCTCATGACCGTGAGCACGACTGTTATAACAGTTTTACACTCTGCAGAGGTTGTACACTTTCACCATAAGTCATGTTTTCCCACTCATGCCTGAGGGATCCAACCTCATAACAACACTAAAGTGTGTGGCTTGGGATACACTACGAGGCCTTTACAAAGATTCCTTAATAAGTGCAGCCCGCTAAGGTTTCAAAATCCAAGCAAAGCATAACCCTCCCAAATAAGATCTGTTTCTTAGCTAAGCCCATAGCTCAAGAGGACCAGGCTAAACCTCATCGAAGTCTCCCCCACTTGCCCTTCCGGTAAGACATGCACATATTAGAGTTTCTAATTAGTCAGACAAGATCAGAGCCAGTTGATCTTATGGTTGTACTATTTTCCTGGGTGGTCACTCCATGTTCCACTTAGCATATGATCTTGAGTTAACAGTATATGAACATGAAGTAAGTCCAGTTTAATAATTGAACCCAAAGTTTACCATGCCCAAGTTCAGCAACTAAGCAATATCCTACATAACATAAGCAAAACTCCCAGGTGCAACAAGGACAAGGGTAAAAGACTAGGAACTCCTTAACATAGGACCCATCAAATTAATGCAATGCAGAAAAGTAAAGTGTATCATTTATTTGGTGAATAATAGGGCCGCAAAGATATGATCAAAAATACACTTGCCTCCTCCAATGCCTTTCTGCTCTGAGTTGTCCTCGAACTGCTCTTCGAATCCCTCGAACGACGTGGCTTCTAAACGCACCACACAAGCACATACAAGAGAACGAAACAAAACAATAAGAAACAGTATACCAAATAGTAGCAACAGAACTAAACAAGGCTATAAAATTAATATATACGTTACAAGGATCACATGAGCGAAAGAATCACTAAAATCGGATCTAAAACGTGAAAGATATGGCTAAAACAAGTTTCAGGGACCTATTTGAGAAGAAACCGAGGACTAAAACATAATTATGCTTAATTATTCAGGGGCTAACGCGTAAGAATACCTAACCCGGATGGTGCGCACTATTACTAAATAGCTCAGGGGCTAAATCGAATGAAAAGGACCGATCTGTAATTATTTTTATAACTACGATGGACCGCGGGTTGATTCGTTAAAAGAGGAGGGACTCTTTAACAATTTTGCCACGGCAAACCAACGCTGACCGGTACTCGACTAAAGTCAAAGCTATTTAGGCCGTAGCATTTAGATCGGATGGCTGTAAACGCTGGGGGGTGATTCGGTCGCCGATGGCGTCACTGAGACGGCGGCGCCACTCGGCCGACGGCGGAGCTTCGCCGGCGAAGAGCAGAACTCGAGCAATGGTGCACGAAACACGACGGGATCAAGCTCTACGGAATCAGGAGCGAACGACGAGCTCACCAAGGTAGATCACAACGATGCTCGCGCGGCGGAGAGCTCGGACGACGAGGAGGTGCGGCTCCGGCGGGTCTGAGCAAGGACGACGAGGAATTAGTCGCGATTCAAGGCGAAAACGTGCACGAGACTAGTTCTAGTAGCTTCGTTACCTCCTTGCGAAGCTCCTAGGCTTGATCTCGTCGAGAGTCGAGCAGTGGCGGCAAGGATCGACGAGCACGGGCCAAAGGCGGCGATGCGAGGCATGGGTGGCACTGGAGCTTCGGGAGCTCGATTGGATGGCTTGGCGAGGGCTTCGGGGGTGCGGGGGCTTGGTTTTATAGTCCCTGGGACTTGCCAAGGCGTGACGCACACGGAAATCGGCTCGGGCGCTGGCGGTGATCTCCTTCCATATGGCCGGCCACATTCCAAAGGAGAAGGATGCCCGGCTTACGAAGGGATGGCAATGATGCTTCGGGGAAGGCGCACGAGAAGTCCACGGGGCATACGGGGGTCAAAGGAAGGAAATCCGGCGCGGTGGAGGACCCTCGATCTCGGCTCGGATTTGGCCAGGAGGAAGGGGACGACCCCGACAGGTGGGGCCCTCCTGTCGACGGGAGTGGAGAGGGAAAGGGCGAGATGGGCTGCGGGGATGGAGTTGGGCCGGGGGAAAGGACTCGGCCCAAGAGGAAGCTGCGACCGACGAAAAGAACAAGGGCGGGAAGCGGACTGGGCTGAGAGTTGTGGGGGCGAAACTAAACTCTAGCAAAAAGAAACAAAACTAAAGACTTTCAGTTTGAATTTAAATGAAATTTAAATTCAAACCAAAGACTAGCACAAAAATAAAAGTGCACCAGCATGTAATGCAACAGTCACTTATTTTACTAAAATTTATTTAAATGATATTAAATATTTTAGAGCCTAGAATAAATTCCAATTAATCAAAGAAATTTTATTTGACCCTTAAATAAATCCTAGAAAATTCTAATAATTTATTTTGATGAAAAATTAGGGTGTTACAAACCTACCCCCCCTTATAGAGAATCTCGAGACATGCACATATTAGAGTTTATTCGGATGAATTTGCAAAGAGCTGGGGAAATTTTGCCATCAGTTCATCCTCTCTTTCCCAGGTAGTCTCATCCTCTTTGTGATGACTCCATTGCACTTTGCACATTTTAGCAACTTTACTCCTGGTGACCCTCTCTGCCGTTTCCAATATTTTAATCGGTTGCTCGATGTAGGTTAAGTCATCCTGTACGTTCAGTTCTTCTAGGGGCAGCTGTTCTTTGGGAACTCTAAGACACTTTTTCAACTGAGATATGTGAAACACATTGTGAACATCCGACAATTGGGTTGGTAGCTCCAACTGATACGCTACCTCCCCTCTTCTCTCCAAAATCTTGAAGGGGCCTATGTAGCGAGGGGCTAACTTTCCTTTCACTTTGAACCTCCGCAGTCCCCTTATAGGAGATACCTTCAGGTACACAAAATCTCCTACCTCAAAGGTCAACTCTCTCCTTCGATTATCGGCGTAACTCTTCTGCCTCGATTGAGCAACTCTAAGATTTTCCCTGATGATCTGAACTTGTCTTTCTGCCTCATTGATGATTTCTGGCCCGAACAGATGCCTCTCCCCAGTCTCGTTCCAAAATAGTGGGTCCTGCATTTCCTTCCATACAGGGCTTCGAAGGGCGCCATCTGGAGGCTGGCTTGGTAACTATTGTTATAAGAGAACTCTGCGTACGGCAAACTCTTATCCCAACTTCTCCCATACTTCAGAGCGCAGGCTCTCAGCATATCTTCTAGTATTTGATTCATCCTTTCCGTCTGACCAGCTGTCTGAGGGTGATAAGCAGAGCTAAAACTCAATCTTGTATCCATGGACTCATGCAGTTGTTGCCAAAATCTTGATGTGAACTGGGTACCCCTATCAGAAACAATCCTTTTTGGCACTCCATGGTAGCATACGATTCTGGCAAAATACAACTCTGCAAGTCTAGCCCCTGTGTAGGTGGTCTTTACACGAATGAAATGAGCCACTTTAGTTAGTCGATCCACTATCACCCAGATGGAATCATAGCCATCTCGAGTACGCGGCAAGCCGACTATAAAGTCCATACTAATCTCTTCCCACTTCCACTCGGGGATTTTCAAAGGTTGGATTAATCCTGCTGGCCTCTGATGTTCAGCCTTGACTCTCTGACAGGTGTCACACACGGCGACATGACTGGCTACGTCACGCTTCATCGCGTACCACCAATATCTCTCTTTTAAATCTTGATACATCTTGGTACTCCCGGGGTGGATCGAATATGCGGAGTCATGGGCCTCTCTCAGTATTAGCTGTCTTAGTGACTCCACATCAGGCACACAAATCCTATCCTTCAGCCATAGCGTTCCCTGATCATCCAATCTGAAATCGGGTGCCTTACAACCCTTCATGAGCTGCTTGATCTCCTCGATTTTCTTGTCTCCCAACTGACCCTTCCATATTTCTACCTCTAGGGTAGGCTCTACCTCCATGGTTATTCCTTCGGTGTGAGTGACCATCCCTAGGTTCAACCTCTCAAACTCCTTGTGCAACTCCGGGGCTAGTTGGTGGGCTAAGACCGTATTAGCTTGGCCCTTCCGACTTAAGGCATCCGCTACTACATTGGCTTTCCCTAGATGATAATGTACCTCCAGGTCATAATCCTTGATCAGCTCTAGCCAACGACGCTGCCTCAGGTTAAGATCCTTCTGCATGAAGATGTACTTCAAACTCTTGTGGTCGGTGTAGATCTGATACTTGTTTCCCACAAGGTAGTGCCTCCATATCTTAAATGCATGCACCACCGCTGCTAACTCCATATCATGGGTGGGGTAGTTCTACTCATCTTTCCGAAATTGTCAGGATGCATACGCTACAACGCGTCCCCCTTGCATGAGCACACAACCAAGAACCCTTTTTGAAGCATCACAGTATATGTCGAAGCTATTGTGAATGTCAGGCATCACTAATACTAGAGCTGATGTCAACCTCCTTCTTAGTTCCTCAAAGCTGGCTTCACAAGCATCTGTCCACTTGAAGTCTCTATCCTTCTCCAACAAAGAGGTAAGGGGTTTCACAATCTTCGAGAATCCCTCAATGAATCTGCGGTAGTAACCGGCCAATCCAAGGAAGCTCCTGATCTCAGACACACTCTTAGGGGGTTCCCATTCTAGAACTTCGCTAACCTTGCTCGGATCGACTGCAACTCCCCCAGCTTTGATGACATGCCCAAGAAATGCCACTTCCTTTAGCCAGAACTCGCACTTACTCAGCTTAGCATATAACTGGTTCTCTCTGAGTTTTTGCAACACCAACCTCATGTGTTCCTCATGTTCGCCTTCATTCTTGGAGAAACCAGGATGTCGTCGATGAAAACCACCACGAACTTGTCCATGTACTCCATGAACACCTTGTTCATCAGATACATGAAGCAGGCAGGGGCGTTGGTCAAGCCAAAGGACATGACTGTATACTCATAAAGACCATATCTGGTTGTGAAGGCTGTCTTGGGAATATCTGAGGGTCTTATCCTCATCTGGTGATATCCTGATCGCAGATCAATCTTGGAGAACACTTTGGCCCCTCTCATCTGGTCAAAAAGATCTTCAATGCGGGGCAGTGGATACTTGTTCTTTATGGTCACTTCGTTGAGAGATCGATAATCTACACACATCCTTTGCGTACCATCCTTCTTGCCCACAAAGATGACTGACGCTCCCCAAGGCAAAGAACTAGGACGAATAAAACCCTTCTCCAATAATTCACTAAGTTGTTTCTTAAGCTCTTCAACTCATTAGCAACCATTCTGTATGGTCTCTTAGAGATAGGTGCAGTACCAGGTAAAAGCTCAATAATAAACTCAATGTCTCGGTCTGGTGGCATACCTGGCAAATCGTTGGGAAAGACATCGGGAAACTCGCATACCACTCGAATATCTTCTAGTGGGGCTCCATCCAGTTGATTTACTGTGCCATCAGTCGTAGATGGTATAGTAGTCATGAATTCAATCCTTTCTCCTTGTGGACTGGTCAGCAACACAGATCTTTTGGCAAATTGGATCACCGCATCATGCATGGTCAACCAATTCATCCTGAGTATGATATCAATCCCACTTGATTCCAAGAATATGAGTCTGGCATCGAAATCCTTCCCTAGAATTTTAAGACTAACTCCCGGACATAAGAACTTTGCTTTCATGTCCCCTCCAGGTGAGCTAACTAACATTTGAGTTCTCAAGGGTACCATGGTTATGTTTTGTTTAGCTACGTATTGTGTAGTAATAAAAGAATGGGATGCTCCAGAGTCGAATAAAACTGATGCAGTAACTGAGTTGACAAGGGAACATACCGAGCACTACATCTTGAGCTTCCTGGGCAGTTTCTTTGACCACGTGGTTCACCTTGCCACGCACAAAATTCTGTTGCCCTTTGTTGCCCTGCGGCGTCTGATTTCTATTCCGTGCCTGCTGCATCTAAGGACTGGGTCTGGGGGTGTTAGCATTCTGACCTTGGGCGCCTGGGGTGCTCCTCTTGGGACAGTTGTTGGCATAGTGACCCGTCTCCCCACACTTGAAACATCCAGGACTAGCGGGGGTGTTGCGAGCAGAGGGCTTCACTGGGTGCTTGTTGGGGTGTTCTGACGATTCTGCTGGAAATTAGGGCGCGGAGTAGACTGGTTCTGACGCTGGAACTGAGTCTGCCCAAAGTTTCCACCTTGAGTTGCGGGACGGAAAGGGGTCCCCTGTGGTGAGGCGAAACGAGGACGGCCGTTGTTGTTGCCTTGTCCCGATGAGTTGAACTTCCTCTTCATCTCCCCCATCTCACGACGGACATGTTCCATACTAATGGCCTTGTCCACCAGGCCTTGGAACTTGGGAAACACATGCACCATCAACTGATACTTGATAGGGGCATTCAGACCTTCCAGGAAATGCTCCTGTTTCTTCTCATCATCTGACACCTCTGCCGGTGCATAACGAGCCAACTGAAAGAACCTGTCCCTATACTCGCTCACAGACATGCTGCCCTGCTTCAGCATGAGGAACTCCTTCTTTTTGATCTTCAGCACACCGGTGGGGATGTGGTGCAACCTAAAGTTGGTTGTGAATTCCAGCCAAGTAATAGGCGGTAGGGGTGGCATGAGCGGCTCTGAAAGCATCCCACCAATCTGAAGCTGATCCCGTCAGTCGCCCTGCAGCATATAGTACCTTCTCTGTGTCATTGCATTGGGTGATCTCCAGCTTCTTTTCAACTGTCTTCAGCCAATTATCAGCATCGAGCGGGTCTGACGAGTGAGAGAAAGTTGGGGGTTGGTGACTCAAGAAGTCCGTGTGCTTGTCCCGAGGTGGCTGGTTGTTGTTGTTGTTGTTGTTGTTCATCTGAGTCTGCATGGCCGTCATGGTGGCGGCGATGTTCTGCCGGATCTGAGTCTGAGCGGTGAGGATTTGATACATCCCTGCTGGTGGTGTTGGTCCTGCTTGAGAGTTGGGGTTGGTGTTGTTGCGTCCTGGACGTATTACTGGTGCCCGATCAATTCCACCACCGGACCTGGTGTTCACCATCTGATGGT
The DNA here is from genome assembly GCA_900205405.1 of Echinochloa crus-galli. Taxonomy (NCBI): domain Eukaryota; kingdom Viridiplantae; phylum Streptophyta; class Magnoliopsida; order Poales; family Poaceae; genus Echinochloa; species Echinochloa crus-galli. Next base: position 1,353,392 of record OAMR01000131.1, on the reverse strand, counting down.
TAGGGATATGAGCCTCAGATGATTGCTGGGTAAACAAACAATCACAATAAATAGGAGAAAACGGATAAAGATGTTGCGCATAACCAAAAGATTCAACTACAACACTTGTCATTGCCAGATTGCATCCAAACAGATTCTGAGTGCCTTAAAGAAACGAGTGTGGCGCACAATCAGAGGCTCTAAAAATTATGAAATTTGGTCAGAACGAAGATTGTTAAGTTTTGAAGACAACCCAATTTGAATCACTCTAATTGAACTTCTAAATCTTGAGATATTAAATATACAAGCTCACTGCGTCAGGCATCTCGAGTCAGGTTCCCAGGGCCATACTAATATATGCACAACTCTGTATCCGACGACCCAAAAATTCTGAATCATTTCCGAAGTATATATTATGAAGTTATGAATCTAGTCCAACTAGAATTTCAACAATAGGAGTTCTGTAGCTCGAGATATAAAATTAAGAAGCTGGTGATGTCAGGCCGATTCTCCTCGGGCAGGTTCTGAGTAATTTGCTAAGAATTTCATAACTCATAATTTACTGATCCAAAAGTTCCCAAAACTTTCCAGAAGGTAGGTTACGGAGTTAGGAATCTATCCCAACTGGAATCATGTCAATAGGACCTCTGTAACTCCAGAAAAAATTCAAACAGTACCGACATGTCAGGGAGCTCGCGAACAGATTCCAACATCGCGTGAAACACAAGATAGGTAGAGGCGAATTGATTGGATACATAATATGAGTAACCGAGACAATTATTTAACCCAAACCAAACTAACTTTATTGATTTAAGATAACTGATGCCTTGTGGTCATCACTCCACAAAACACCGCACTCACTGCAAATATCCAACTCAAAAGAAGCACTCATCAAGCAAGCACACCCTAACAAACCTAACACACCGACCTCAACGACGACTCAAACTAAATGATTACAAAAGAGGGTTGACTGCCTAACTCCTAGAGCACTTGTGTCACTGCACCAGCTTCTCCATAATCCAGTATATCCTGCTCTGGTGACTCTGCCCGCAGCACTTCTTCATTATGATCTTCTCCCCATGGCTTGGGCAATGGGTCTCCATTCAGCTGGGCTACCAGGATATCTGTTTCCCTCCTCATCTGAAGCAATGAGTACCTAATCCAGCACAGCTCACTTTGTTCGGCGTCCAAGTCTGTGTTGAGAGCAATAATGAGGTTGGTCAGCACTTCCTTCTCCATATCTCCTTGGACAGGTGAGAGGACGGTCTGAGGTGTTCCACTAGCGCGGCGTGGAATGACCCTGTAGTGCAGCTTCTCCACTTCTTCCTTGTGCTTCTCGCAAAGTGCATATAGAGCGCGCCTAGCTGCTTCACTGATTCCTGCTTGTGGACTGCACCGTGGAGTATCATCATTGGAAATAGCAACCACCCTCTTCAATCCTGTTGCAAGATCATCCACCATGATGTGCACAGACACTGTCCAGTAGGATGGGTACCAGGTGCTCTTGTGCTCCACACAGCGATACTCCGGCCTCCGGGTGTATCCCAACTGGCTCATCACAAGCCTAAGCAAGATAGGCAAGCGGGCGGTGCCTCCATCATCTTGGTACTCTTCTATGCTCCTCTTCTCAGGTGCTCCTCCATCAGCAGCTTCAACTTCTGGGTTGACTTCCACAGGATCTTCATCTTCCACTTGCATCTCTCCTTCACGTGCGGTCTGCTGCTGCATCTCCTGAGGTTCTGGCTGCTCCTGCTGCATTTCCTCTTCCTCCATGAGCTCTTCAGCGGGAGTAGCGTTCTTGCGCTGAGTCCTCTTGGTACGTGCCATCTACTAAGATAGGAGATGATTGGAATCAGAACAAGTCTAAAGAATCACTTAAAGCAAAGATAGCATAACCAAGATAAGAATAAAAGCGTTAAGGACCAAGATGGGGTAAAACAAAATTAGAGAGGTATAAAGCATAAAAGCATGAATAATAGAGCAATAGACCTTAAATACGACCATTTTCTATCTAGGCTTGCGTCCTACAGTCAACATGGCTCTAATACCACTTCTGTCACACCCGGTTTTGGGGAGAAAACCAGATGCATTTCATATGTGTGCCAGGATCAAAATTTCACACATACGATATACGTCATAAGTGAAATATCATAAGACAGTGCATAAACGAATAAAAGAGTTACTGTATCATTATTACACTCCAAGACAAAAGTCTTTAACAAAAAGGTAAAGCGAGTAGCTAGCAGCGGATAATCCATCAACTCCACAGGCAGTTGACTGGTGAACACATACGCCTAGTACTCCTGGAAATCCTCTGGGACTCTTCCAAATCACCTTGGTCTGAACAGCGTTGCGTAAAGCAAGGATGAATACACTTATGGTTGGTACTCACCAAGTGTATGGGAAAAATAAATGACATGCAAGGCTAAGCAAGGATAAAGCTGACACGGTTTGACTGCAGTAAGCTTTTAGTTGGTCAACATTTTAATCATTGATTAACAAGTACAAGTTTATACCATCCCACATTAAACAATACATAATATCATGATCGGAAATAAAGAAACAGCAATTTAATGTCATCTTTGAATAATTAATCATGCGAGGGTCCAGGCTGCTCATGACCGTGAGCACGGCTGTTATAACAGTTTTACACTCTGCAGAGGTTGTACACTTTCACCATAAGCCGTGACTCCCATTGCCCGAAAGCATTGTACCCTTCCCAC
>OAMR01000131.1:1289602-1312318 GCA_900205405.1 Echinochloa crus-galli | reverse complement strand
ATGAGCCATGTTCATCAAATCTCCAAGGTTTGTACCTTTGGTGAACAATGGCACCTCATGACCTCTCAACATTCTTGTGCCATTGGCCTTTCCACCTCTAGTGAATCCGAGCCCATCCTTGATACTAGAATATCTTTCGGCTTTATATGCCTTATAGGTTTCAAACTCACTCTTACCTTTGGCCTTGTCTTTGCCAATTGCCTTTGTCAACTCTTGAATTTTAGCATCTTTAGCTTTGACTTTCTCTTCTAGCTTAGAGAGGTTAATTGCACAAGCATTGATATCAACCTTATAACATCTTGAGCAACCTTCACTAGTAGAGACATTGGAGTCATGAGTTGTCTTGAAGTTAACCTTGGTGCTTTCCCAAAGAATGCTAAAGTTAGCTTCTAGGTCTTTGTATTTGACCTCTAGGCTTGAATGACTTTCTTGAAGCTCACTTTGCACATTCTTTAGGTTAGCTAGAGAGTCATTTGACAAGGACAATTCCTTAGACATCCTCTCATGTGAGTCATTGGCAAGTGACAAGTCACATGTCAACTTCTCAACATTGCTCTTCTCCTCAACTAGAGTTTCTTCAAGAGCAAGGTTTCTCTTCTTTTCAAGGATGAGCAATTCTTCTTGCCTATCAAGAGACTCTTGTCTTTTCTCCAATTTCTCTACTAATTTTTTAATTTGTTTATAGCCTTCTTTGCCAAACTTCTTTATCATGTTCTTCTCATGTTTGGCTTTCTCTTTATATATGTCATTTTCTACACTCCTAGATGTCAAGATGGTGGATGAGAGAGATGGGGTGGTGTTTAGTACCTTTGTCCCTTGAGCCATGAGGCACATAGGAGCTTCATCATCACTCTCATGATAGTTGTTGAAGAGTCTAGGGGTTGGTGTAGGAGCGTGAATGGTAAGTGTTGTCACTTCTTCATCACCGGAGTCATCGCTAGAGGAGTCCAAACCTTGACCAACATGAGCACTCCCAAACTTCTTCTTGTACTCTTGACTCTTCTCCTTGTATCTCTTCTCTTGGTCAAAGTTCTTGTCCTTTGACTTCTTGTCTTCCGTATCATTCTTCTTGCAGGGACAATCGGCAATGTAGTGCCATTTCTCCCCCACACTCATAGCATCTCCTTCGATAGATTGACCTCTTGTCACCCTTGGTCTTCATGAACCTCTTGAAGTTCTTCACCATTGTTGGCACTTCTTACGATCCAATATAAGGATTGTGAATCTAGGTACTGGGGTAAGGAGTGTTTTAGTGGTTTTTCTTATGGCTCAGTAAAATATATAAATATTCTGCAAGTGCACAGAATTACTGTTGTAGCACTTCACCAGGGAGTAATCCGAGGTATCGTAATTTATATTTCCGCAGGGAAGCTTTGGCGAGATTACTAGCAAACAGATATTCGAGACTATCAGAGAAGGGTACACTACCAGCAAGACAGGGGATAAATGGTATTGGATAGGAGTGGTTATACCGTGACACATAGCTCAAGGGTGGCTCAGATAGGAAAGAAAAGGAATAGATAGTTGGGAGGAAAACGAGAAGAGATAGAGGAATCCTGGGTACTTTATCTACCTATGTCACTCGAGCATAGAGATACAATGGCTGAAGAGCCAGTACTCAGAGATCAGGGTTAACTCTAATGTCTTAGCGTTGGGACAATAGAACCTAGGACACGCAGAAAGGGATGGGAAGGGGTGCCACCAATCCTACACTCTGGGATTCTGCAGGCCATGACGAACGTGATGGACTACGTAGGCCGTATAGGGCTGCCACCACCTAACGGCTACCACCTCCGTAGACGTGGGGACAAACTAAGGCCACTGGCTACTCTGGGAACCACTCCCACACTAGTCAGCAACTACTTACTCCGCTAGCAAGAGCAAGCAACCTTGTCAATAACCCAGTGACAATTCACCACAAGTATTGAGCAAGATCGAAGAACCGGCTAAGACAAAGAATTAATCAAGATCTAGAAGCACTAGAGCTACAACTAACTATAGTCTAAACACGATATAGATGCAACTAGAATAAAGAAGAAGCAAGCTATAAATGACAAGGGAAAAGTGATAAAGATAACTATATTGATAACTCAAAGTCTTACAAAAGGAAAAGAAAAAGATACAAGAGCTTATACCAGAGCTTCTGAAGATGACTCCGGAACCTCCGAGGCACAGCTCGACTCAACTCTAACTCTCAACTAAAATATCCTAACTCTACTGGAAAGAAGTGGAATGGGAGCTGCTTGGCTTGAGTGTGTGTGAAAGCGGGCATGGGACACCTCCATTTATAGTGGTTGATGGCGGTTGAACTTGGGTCACCGCCAAGGCATCCAGAGGCAGTTGAAGGCCGTTCGGCCGAATGCACCGGGTTCGGCCGAACTGCCAGGATTCGGCCGAACCACAGGATGCACCACCTCGGCTCTGGATGCCTAGGATTGCGTCTTGGGGTCGATTAGGCGTGTGGGGGCAGTTCAGCCGAACTGGGCTTCTGGCCCGGGGCTGCCCCCTTGCATCGCCTCAAGTCCTGGGCCATCTTGGGTTGCTTGTACGTGATGGTCTTCAACTAATTTGGCCCAAGGATGGTGTGACGGTGATGTACGTGGCTTGCACACTCACTGCTTGGTCATCGCTGACGTGGATGGCCTCCCGGTTGTGCTTTGCGTCATTAACGGCCAAGGGGGGTAACCGGCCGAACGGAGTCGTTCGGCCGAATCGGTCAATTCCGACCCCTATAGCACGTATTTCTCGTTGTTGTACCTGTACAAGTGTAACTCACCAAAACTCGTGGAACTCTGTTAGAAATAAACCTAAGTACATGGAATGTCACATATATCCTCTTTTATTCCCGAGTATTGGTGGTCGAAAATGTGCCGTAACGACTGCCAACAAGCTCCCCCAAGCTTAGACCTTTGCTCATCCTCGAGCAAAGATAAAGACTTAGGCTCGGTGGATCAGGAGTTACTACAAAGTCAATTTTCTTGCAGGTAACTTTATAAACAACTAGTACTCGAAAATACTCGAATCATTGATGAAGTTTTAACTCACCATTTTACCTATGGGGCTTATAGCAATCTCCCTGTCTTGGGCGGTTGAATGGTTGAACAGCTTAACTCAGCTTTTATTCCACTCCTACTCTTTTCAAGATCTCATCTCGGAGTTTCCACAATTTTCAAAAATTTAAATTTTGTTCCTCAATTGGTACACTTGATCGCTCAAGTGGTGTTTGTATCCTCACCAAAGGCTTGTGTCTTCTTTCATCCTAAAATCTAACAAAGCTTTTGTGCGGCTCAGGGACAGAGGATGAAGGCCTACTTGCATCTTATATTTTGCTAAGTCAAAGACCGGATCTTTGGGGAACCAAATCATACCTTTAGATCGAGAAGTGCAAGTGTGTGGAATATGTGGAGTGGAACGTGGAATGTGGAATGTGGTGGAACTCCTTGGGATGATTCTTCCTCTCCTTAACTTATTTTCGAGAACATGGGCTATCTCTTTTTCCTCATATTTTTGCCATGCCACTTGACATGCTTTTCTTATTTCTTATTTTTGCCATGCTCTTTGGCATGCTTTTATTTATCTCTTTCTCTTTGACATGCTCTTTGGCATGCTTTTCTTTTTGCATAGCCCATGTCTCTATTCAAGGATATTTGGAGAGGAGATCATAGAACATGGAGTATTTATTTTGTGGATGGATGATGGCAATATTTGCCAACTCCCCCAGTGTAGGAATTGCAAGTGAGAGTGGTGTGTACGTGAATCTCGATCTTAGAAGCATGAAGGTTTCACGCAAAGGTCACAACAATTTGACAAAGCTCACTAAGACAACAAGCAGCATATGAGTAGAAATTTTTGACCAAGATTAGCATATGGCTTTGGTAGGTATTTTTGACCAATGAGGAACTTTATTTTACTTTTGAAAGCAAAAGACATCCGAGATATTCACCGTACTAAGAGCAAAAGCAAGAACTCAACCAAATCTCACTATATCATTTCTCGCAACAACTTAGACTTGGAATAAAGCATGTGCTCCCATGAGGTTTTTAGTTTCATTTTACTGATGCCAAATAACTCAAGTACTATAAAGCAACTAGTTGAAAACAAGGCACTTGCAAAGTTAATCACAGAGCAAGTATTCATCATTTCCAAGGTGAGAGGCATATGATTCATTCCATGCATAGTTGGGAGTTATTTTATTCAAGGGAAATATTTTTTTGGTGTTTTCATTTTAAGGTGGAAATAAAATGGAAAGAGAAATGGCAAATGCAAGATCAAAGTGCTGAAGGGACATCGAACATACCTGATGGGGGTCCTCCCCCAAGCCTGGATTCTTCACTGGTAGGGTCGAAACTTTGAAAAGTATTCTAACATTTGATCATAACTGTTAATTTCTTAGCGGTATACAACCTCAGTCCTGCACAAGGCAAGGGCACTTCGGTTGTATAACTGTGATAGATCATAACCAGCGTTGCATCGGGCGCCCGTCGTATCATGTGACCTTGCACAAAGTGCTCAGCATCCACAACGGGTCACGCTGTCTCTAAGTATGCAAGTTGGGCGCCCTCCAGGACGCCCAACTGGTTAGCAAGGCGGGTGACTAGAGAAGTCACCGCCACGCTACCTACGCAAGGGTGATGAGACATCCAATGGGCAAACAAATCTTTTACCGGAGAAATAGCAACTCATTTAACCATGGCGTATAAGAACCGCAACTCGACTACATTGACGGGACGCAAATCAGAACGTGGAAACACCGTCATAGCCATCTACCGATGCATGAAACGCAAGGTGGGGGTATGAATATTGTTAGTGCGTGGTGCAGAACAATTGGTGCTTCCCGAAATCTTTTTCCAGAACCCGTCCCGACTGAAACTTTTCAATGTTTTGGCAGGCTCCAAAGAACAACGACTAGCAAAACCCAGAGCCGTACTCAAATCCCTCCAAGAGTAGGAATATGCTTGGTTCAAAAATCGAAAGCGAACACCCTCCCGTCTAGATGTGAGAGTCGAAAGAAATTCGAGGGTGAGGAGATACGAACCTTGTTCGTCAACAAGCCAGAAGTTGCCCCAACCTACGGCTTTGAAGACTTCTGGAAACTCTTCATCCATGCTCGTTCTTGTGAGCAGGTCCTGCTCGTAGACACAGGTATGCTCAAACTCCTTCAGGCGTAGCATGTTGAAGACGTTTCGCTCTCGGTCCGTCCGGAGAATGATGTCACTCTCGTTCAGGAGCTGCCGGGTTGGGTGCGAGGCAAAACCTCTCCCCAAGTCGGCTGCCCCTGATTCGTCCACCTTCATTTGGCTTGAACCGCGGGACGGGGCTGGGGAGCTCCCAGCATCATCTGAGCGTTTGCTCAGCCGGGCGGAGCGACGGAACGCGGACAAGAGCTTCGACATGCTTCCTGCAAAAGGTTAGCGTAACGACTACCCGAAGGACTGAATATATGGGTTTAGCACAAGTAAATGAAGTCAATCGTTTGAGAGAGTTAGTCGTTCTTGCGGGGATGAAAACCTCCACAAAATATTGTTCGTTCTTATGGGTGTTGGAAACCACCACAAACATATTCAAGTTTCAGCACAAAATTGAACAAAGACAGAATATTTTTTTGGGAGTTTTTTTTTCAGCAATGCAAGTGAACCAACTTGAGAATGAACTAAAGAAGAACTTGAGCAAGGAACTTGAGAGAGAGAGAGAGAGAGAGCTTCTGGTGGAATTTTTTCAGAGTTGGATGGTGTGAGGAAACTAGCAAGCATTTCCCAGCATTTATAGGCCAAGGGGGAGGGCCTGCCCTGGTTCGGCCGAACCAGGCATGTGTGGCCTAGCCACTCCATGTGAGTGGAGCACTCTCCTTTGCTTTGGTTACACGCAAATTTGTGTGGCCAACACTTGACATGGTCATGTGAGTGGAGTTTAGTGGTAGGTGAGATGCAAAATTGACATGACCAAAGTGGAAGTTAGTGGAGTCACCCCCATGCTGCCATGTTTTTGATAATTGGTGAGTGTGCAGCTATGTTGAGTGGGGTAGACATGTTTTGTGGTGGTTGGTGATGATGGTAAATAAATGGAGATGTTCTAGAATTGGTAAAAATGGTGAGAATTACATTTTACACCCACTGTAAATAAATTTCAGCACGTTGTCCATTTATTTTTACCATGCTTGAATTTTTCTACTCTGTTTGAAATTAATTACACAAGTGCTTCATTTATTTTGGAAGGGAAGCATGCAAATGCAATGATGGAAATTAAAAATTTGGAAGGGAAACATGAGATACATACCGGTTTTCCTCGCGTCGAGAGCTCGTGTTTAAAGTCCATGAGCGGGACTCCTCCTGTCTTCAGTTGATTTTGTCATCGTTCGATCCCGGAGTTAGTAGTTCAGGCGATGCAATCTTCTTCCGCCACATCTTCTTAGTCTTCTTCTGTGTTGGTGGCGGTGGGATCAGTTCGTCTGGAGAATTCCAGAGGGCTTGGTCTTCTTCGTATTTCTTTACGAGAAGATCCATCTCTTCTGCTTGCATTTGTCCTGTCGGCTCATTCCGTTTGAACTGCTCGCCACCGAGTATTTCCAGCTCTCCATTGATGAGTGCCTTCAGGAAACACTTGGCGCTCTTCTGCTCCCGTGTGAGAGGCTGTCTTCTTCTCTTCCCGTGGTTGAAACTTGAAGTATATCATTCTTCCGTCGATACGGAACGCGATTTCTCTCGCATCCATATCGATTCTAGCCCGAGCGGTGTTCAAGAATGGCTGGCGCAACACAAGGGGAAATGAATAATCATTCCCTGTGTCAAGGACGACAAAGTCCGTAGGGACATAACGTCCCCAAACACGGACCGATACATTCTCGATGACCCCCTCAGGGTAGCGGATCATTGAGTCTGCAAGTTGTACCTGGGCATTTATAGATAACAAAGTAGGGTAGCATAATTTCTTAAATAATACCTTGGACATGATGTTTATGCTGGCCCCCAAATAACAAAGAGCATCATCAATGCAATGATTCCAGATCGTGCACTGAATGATGGGTACTCCGGGATCTTCCTTCCTCTCCGGAGAGGTCTTCGTGATTGCTCTCTTAGCAGCTCTTGGTAGGTAGGTCCATCTTTGTATTTGTACTTGGATGTGCGCGATCTTACCTGCATGATTAGTACGAAACGTACTACGAGACACCTTACCTTGTCTTGTAGTAACAACATTTACTTTTTCGATGAAAGGTTCAGGTTGCCCCGGAATCTTCCCCGATTTAGTGACAGGAACGGCTGCAGCTAACTGAGCAATTTGGGTTTCTATCATTTCATTGAAACTCAGTTGGCTTTTCATAGCAGAAGCAAAGGAGTCCAGCCTAGAGTCTATGCTTTCCAGGATTTTATCGTTGGCAGCAAGCTTTTTATTGATATTTTCAGTGATTTTACCCTGGCCAAACACTAGATCTCTAAGTGACGGCTGATTATTGAAACTGCTGGAATTGAAATTGTTACCTTGTTGAGGCCTCTCAAATGGGATGTTTGGGCGTGAATTCCAGCCTTGATTGCCGTAGTTGTTTGGTCGACACCCGTTGCTGTTGGAGTTGTTGACGTAGTGGGCATCTTCTCGCGTTTCGGGGCAGTCTCTCCCCGAATGGCCAGTGTTGCCACAGACCTCGCAAGTCATGCGAACATCCATGGCTTGCACCGTTTCTTGAGCAGGGGCCTCCAGTTTCTTCATCAGGAGGTCCTTCTTGGCAGCGAGCATGTCCAGAGCTTCAAATTGGTGAATTCCTCGGGTCCAAGGTTGGGCTCGATCGTCGGACCAACCTTGGTTCTCGACCATCTTCTGTATGAGGGCCTTTGCACGGCTCTCCTCAAGAGAGAAGAAAGAACCTCCAGCAGCAGCATCCAGATATTCACGGGCAGTGCTTCTCAGCCCGTGGTAAAAGGTTTGAATGATAAACCAACTCTGCATACCATGGTGAGGACAAGCAGATATATAGTCGTGGAGGCAATCCCATGCCTCCGGGACTATTCCATCTTTTAGCTGCTGGAAACTAGCAATTTTGTTCCGGAGGGCGTTGGTTTTCCCAACTGGAAAGAATTTTAGCAGAAATGCGCTAGTGCACTTATCCCAAGTTTCTATGCCTTTGCGGTTAGCATAAAACCATTGTTTCGCCTTGCCTAATAATGAGAAAGGGAATAAATGAAGGCGAATGACATCAATGCTTACCCTGCGTATGGCGAAGGTGTTGCAAATCTCCAGAAAATGCTGAAGATGAGCGTTGGCATCCTCGTGCAGCTTGCCGCAGAACGGGCTAGCCTACACCATGTTGATGAGGACTGGCTTGAGCTCGAATTTCCCCTCTCCAACTCGCGGAGCTGGTCCGACACGAACGTTCCCGCTCGATGGAGCGGAGAATTCGCGGATCATCTTTCTTGCCATCCTTGATGAAGCCAGGTCAACGACGGGAAAGACTGGGCTCATCGGAGTGAGCTGCTTCTGAGGAGGTACAACACGGGGTCGCACTTTCCTCACAAGAGACTCAGGATTTTCATGGTAGTTTGACGGTAGTTGGAAACCAGTCATGCACTGCTCTACTTCACAAGACCAACGAAACAGAGCAAGGATAAACCCGCTTGAGTAGCGGTACACTCAACTAAGATAACTCGAGATAAAAGTTTGAAAGTATCTAGCCAATTGCTTCCCCGGCAACGACGCCAGAAATGCTTGTTAGCACTTCTTACAATCCAATATCAGGTTTGTGAATCCAGGTACTGGGGTAAGGAGTGTTTCAGTGGTTTTTCTTATGGCTCAGTAAAATATATAAATATTCTACAAGCGCATAGAATTACCGCTGTAGCACTTCACCACGGAGTGATCTGAGGTATCATAATTTATATTTCCGCAGGGAAGCTTTGGCAAGATTACTAACAAACAGATATTCGAGACTATCAGAGAAGGGTACACTACTAGCAAGACAGGGGATGAACGGTATTGGATAGGAGTGGTTATACCGTGACACACAGCTCAAGGGTGGCTCAGAGAGGAAAGAGAAGGAATAGATAGTTGGGAAGACACCAAGAAGAGATAGAGGAATCCTAGGTTCTTTATCTACCTATGTCACTCGGGCTTAGAGATACAGTGGCTGAAGAGCCAGTACTCAGAGATCAGGGCTAACTCTAATGTCTTAGCATTGGGACAATAGAACCTATGACACGCAGAAAGGGATGAGAAGGGGTGCCACCAATCCTACACTATGGGATCCTCCAGGTCACGACGAACGTGATGGACTACGTAGGCCGTATAGGGCTATCACCTCCTTAGACGTAGGGACAAACTAACGCCACTGGCTAGTCTGGGAACCACTCCCACACTAGTCAACAATTACTTACTCCGCTAGCAAGAGCAAGCAACCTTTTCAATACCCCAGTGACAATTCACCACAAGTATTGAGCAAGATTGAAGAACAAGCTAAGACAAAGATTAATCAAGATCTAGAAGCACTAGAGCTGCAACTAGAATAAAGTAGAAGCATGCTATAAATGACAAGGGCAAAGTGATAAAGATAACTATATCGATAACTCAAAGTCTTACAAAAGGAAAAGGAAAAGATACAAGAGCTTATACCAGAGCTTCTGAAGACGACTCTGGAACCTCCAAGGCACAACTCGACTCAACTCTAACTCCCAACTAAACTATCCTAACTCTACTGGAAAGAAGTGGAATGAGAGCTCCTTGGCTTGAGTGTGTGTGAAACAGGGCATGGGACACCTCCATTTATAGTGGTTGATGGCGGTTGTACTTGGGTAACTGCCAAGGCAACCAGAGGCAGTTGAAGGCCGGTTCGACCGAATGCACCGGGTTCGGCCGAACCACAGGATGCACCGCTTCAGCTCTGGACGCCTAGGATTGCATCCTGGGGTCGGTTAGGCGTTTGGGGGCGGTTCGGCCGAACTTGGATTCTGGCCCGGGGCCGCCCCCTTGCACCGCCTCAAGTCCTGGGTCATCTTGGGTTGCTTGTACGTGATGGTCTTCAGCTGATTTGGCCCAAGGATGGTGTGGCGGTGATGTATGTGGCTTGCACGGTCACTGCCTGGTCATCGCTGATGTGGATGGCCTCCCGGTTGTGCTATGCGTTATTTATGGCTGGGGGGGGGGGGGGTGGGTAACCGGCCGAATGGAGTCGTTCGGCCGATTCGGTCAATTCCGACCCCTATAGCACGTATTTCTCGTTGTTGTACCTGCACAAGTGTAACTCACCAAAACTCGTGGAACTCTGTTAGAAATAAACCTAAGTACATGGAATGTCACATATATCCTATTTTATTCCTGAGTATTGGTGGTCGAAAACGTGCAGTAACGACCGCCAACAACCATCATGGCGGTTTCTTCATCGGTGCTATCATTATCACTTTAGTCTTCTTTCTTCTTGGGATTGGAGATCTTCTCACTTGACTCATCTTTCTTGCTTGGTTCGGCCTAGAGAGCTATGGTCTTTGCTTCGGTTGGTTCCGTTGATCTAGCTACATCCAAGTTGTTCATCTCATGGTATTGTAATTTGTAGAACAACTCCATGGGTAGCATCTTCTTAAACTTGCTCTTGTCTCTAATCATGGTGGCAAGCATTGGGTTCTTTGGTGCATATGCCCTAAGCATCTTCTTAGTCACTTTATGCCCATCCCAATCTTTGCTACCAAGCATTCGTATCTCGGTGACAAGAAGCTTCAACCGATCATACATCTGTTGAAGAGTCTCGTCCTTCTTCATAACAAAGGCTTCTAATTCTCCTTGTAGGAGATCAATTTTGCCTTCCTTGACCACATCTGTTCCTTCATGAGACAATTGAAGAGTGTCCCAAAGGTCCTTTGCAACTTCAATTCCCGATATCTTGTTGTACTCATAGGGACTTAGAGCACCTCTAACCACCATCACGGCTTGAGCGTTGCGGAAGAAGTCATGTTCTTGTTCACGACTTGGCTTGGCATTCTTGTCAACACCTATAGTCACAATAGTCCAAAGAGAGGGGTGAAGACCATACAAATACATTTTCATATCATTGCTACAATGGGCATAGTCAACCCTATTGAATTTGGGTACTTTGCACATAGGAACCGATGAGAAATTAAGATTATTAGGATCAAGAGATTTGTTAGATAAAGAGGTCTCATATTTGTGAGACACTGAGTGAAGCCCATCCAACACTTCTTTCTCCTTTAGCTTCTTCTTGAGAAGCTTTTGAGCCTTTCTCTCGGCCTTCTCTAGAATTTTCTTCCTCATCTTCTCTTTTCTCTTTTTTTCTTTTTTTCTTCTTCATTCAAGCTCTCATCAACATTGCTTGTAGCGAGATCATGAGGGTGAATAGGCACAACTGAAAATTATCAAAAATAACTTCGCAAACTGTCAGATGAGCCGGAATATTCGGTAACCACCGGAAATTTCCGCCAATGGACCAGAAATTTCCGCTTGCTACCGGAAATGTCCGGTGAAAACTCGAGAGCTAAATCACAAGGTGAATAAGAGCAACAACAATAATTTATACGAATCAATATGTTGCTATGGAAGTAAATAACCCTCTGCAACCTTCACCTGTAGCAATCACTTCACAGATATATAGATCGAGACAAAAGGATGAAATAGCTTGCAAGAACACGATGAACTAGATGAAGACGAAGAACAACAATCATAACTAAGACACAAGATTTAACCCGAAGTTCACTTCAACATAGGAAGCTACGTCTCCGTTTAGGGCCTACGAAAGGCGGACTTATCAACTCCAAGCCACTTTCCTCCGCTTAGTCACCACAAAGCAGCTAAACGCACTTACTAGTAAATCCATGAAGGATGGTGATACAAACTTCTGAGGCGAGTCCACAAGCTTGCTTGGATGCTCTCGGTGATGCTTAACCATCTAGGGGATGAAACCCCAAGAGTAATAAACAAAGTCACCGAAGAATTATGAACTTGATGCTCAAGAAAGGGAGAGAATAAAACTTGAATCACTTGGCTCAAGTCCCTCAACCAACACACCACTACACGCTTGGAAATCGAAGCAAGGGGTGTTGGGAGAGCTCTTGGAAGCTTGAGAGAGGTTAGGGTTCATCAAATCAGCCAAGGAGGCAGTTATGTGGAGTGGGAGTAGGTATATATAGCTCACTCATATATGTGACCATTGGGGCGAGTAATGCCGGAAATTTCTGACCAAGATCACCAGAAATTTCCGTCGCATTTGCCGGAGAAAAACACCAGACACCAGAAATTTCCGATGAAAGTCAACGGGCACTCAACTGCTGAGTTCTACGGTGGTCACCGGAAATTTCCGATGGACAGCGGAGATTTCCGGTGGTTACCGGAAATTTCCGGTGCACATCTGCAGAAGCTAAAATTGTATGTTTTGGAGTGCAATGGCTTTGGCGATAGGTTTGTGGATATAGATTGAGCATCAAAGTCACATGATTTTATGATTACTCGTTCCTCTTGATAGTACCGTGGTTCTATACTTAAATTCAAACCAAAAATGAAATTTAATTTATTCAATAGCATCAACCATCAAAGAGATAAGAATTGGACGCATCTCATTGAACGCATTATATCCAAATTTCTATTATCATTAATCACAAAAATTGATTAAATGCCTAGATGCACTTTCAACAACCAATACTCTTTCGCCATCAAGCCTACACAACAAAAATCAAACTTGTGTCCTATACTTGTCCATGAAATTCATTCCACACGATCGACATGTCTTCCCACCTCACACATATATGATACAACGCAACTAATCATACCCGATTCGTAGTCTAGACTAATCTCATTCAAAATCCTAACCAAACCCTACACATCTCAAATCCACCACAATCAACCAAACCGAAAGAAACAAAATGGATAGAATGAAGGAGGTACCTCATGGGAGTATTCTCCAAGCCTCCACACCTCAAATCAGGCCACAAATGTGGGGGATCTAGAGGGGGAGGTGACGGGTGGCGCCATGGCAGCACTTGAGTTGGGAAATGGAAATGAAAGAAGAGAAGAAGGGGCTCGGGTTGAACAGTTATGTTGTTGAGCCGCGCCACATGCATTGGCGTGGCTCAACAATACACGTCACCGTCCACGCCCGCAAGCTTGTTGTGGCATCGCCGATGTGGCAGCTGAGAGTCGCGCCACTTCGGTTGTCGCGACCAAAAGGGCTGGTTCTTGGAAATACAGTTTGGAAGGGGTTATTACTAAAATATTACATTTAAAAGGGCTTTAAAAGTTGACGTTCCAATGTTGCATGGCGACACCTTTTAAGGTCCAAAGTTGAAAAAAGTCCACTTATGGAAAATAGTAAGATCCACATTTTTTTATATAGAAGACCGCACATCAACCTCATTTGTTCAAACCATAAATCCACATGGAAAATTAACACTACTCCTATAAGGAAAGATATATTTATGTAAATTATATAACTAAATAAATCGTTTTCCAAGACTCCAATTTTTTTGTACGAAACGGAGGCCATGTAAAAAAATAAAGAGCAAGCCTTTTGATGTTTATCTTGTCCTCCCTTGCCTCCAGCATGGGCCCCACCCATCACATACGATAAGTTATATACATAGCATCTTTTCATTTCTTGCAGGACAAATAGCACCCGGTGACGAAAGATAATTATTACCATTCCTTTCCTGACAGTTTTTCCATAGTTTGCGACCACGCAATGTACACGCACCATAATCTTATTTGGATATTGTTCTAGGTGTTATGTAACAGATTGCTAGCATATGTTTTCTGAAAATACATCCTTAGGGCACGTGGATCCCTACTAGTCATCAATTGATTGAGATTTTTTCCCATTCATCGCCGTTGACAACTATTGGATCTAAATGCAATGCTCTAGATTCACCCCTTCCATCTCCCTATGTCTTTCTTCTTCTTTAGCCTACCGTCTTCATTTTCCTCGTGACGTATCCCTATTTAGTATATCCCGTTGCCACTGGCCTCAAACCCTAACTTCTATTGCACTCATCTCCCCCACATTTCCCAAAAAGGATCCACCGTTCCACCTCGTGCTTTGCCTCCAATCCCCTCATTGTGTAAATCCAATCAATGACACTGCCCCATTTTTCAACATCCATCCATAGTCCATGGTGTCCCTTTTGTGAAGCCCTATCGGAGCTCATAAACGAGGAGGTTCTCATGTTCGTGGCCATGAATGCAATGATGTGCGATCTCGCATGGGTCGGGGCATAAATAGATGTAGAACCAAAGTGCTATTATCACTATTTTCTTCGTCCGTGGAGATGTTTCCCATATGACGATGACTGTGGTGACCTTGGTAGTGACACCAATTGTTGGCCTCTGAAGCACCTATGTCCGTTGTCATAGGATCTATTGATTTTGGCAATAAATGAAACACTTATGGATATTTGTGTATGGCTAACATTGTTTTGTAGGAATATATTATCTTGTGCCACACAAATATGTTTGAAATACATGACAATGAAACAATCATGAATAGAACCCATTTAATGCTCTTGAAGACATAAAATGCTAAATTTATGAGGGTTAAGGATTTGTCTAGATCAGAGTCTCGTAAAGTGATGAATGACACTTGGTTTAGGTGCAGGACCTTGATTTTATAGTTTTCATTATCCTAATAAAGAGAGGGGCATATGAGCTAAGTAGCTTGACCATGCAAATTGTTTACCTTGATCCACACACAAGTCAAGAAGTAGTTCAAGAAACTGATTCAAGTCAAGTCAAGCATATGGAAGCAAGCAAGAACAAAAATAATGTGTGCATGATTGAATTGGACAAGTTATAACTAAATAGGAAGCGCCGGATAATCCAATGGTCCAGTATTTTAGCTGTGGGGATGATTGCCTAATCATCTGGTGCTTATGCACAAGAGAAGCACAACATGACCGGATTTTCTGAGGGAATAACCTCGGACAAAGCACCAGATGTGTGAGATATGGGTACCCAGGGCCATCACGGACAGGGGAGAAAATCGGCCTTGGCCAATGGTGGCCCATAAGGAACCACCAACTTGCTGAACAAGTTTGATGATGACGAAGCTCGCAAGGTGTGTCACCCGGTAGGTGGGTTATACTATAATATCTATGAAATATCTATTGTAATATTGGGCTATACCCAGATACTAGAAATATCTATTGTAATCTTGCCGGATTAATTTCCTTGATGTAGTCTGGTAGATTTAGATCTTAACTGACTTGTAAACCCTAGGTCGCTGACCTATACAAGCGATCTATGTTGGCCCCAAGGATACACAAGAATCATCACCCCAATTGTAGCCCCAAAACTTGCCATAAATTCTTGAAACTTTGTCGAGCACAAGCAATACAAACATCAGGAAGCTAGGTCGACAAAGCTTCAGGAATCTAGGTCGAGCTTTGTGGTTACAATGGAAAGCAAAGCTCGACTCGAGTCTAACTCCCAAACTAATCTACCCAAATTCTACTAGAGAGAGTGACAAATGGAGCTCCTTGGCTTGGTGTGTGTTGAACCAGGGGCTGAACCATTGTATTTATAGGTGGATGAAGGCAGTTGGGTGGAGCACCAGCCAAGGCACCGCTAAGGTAGTTGCCCGGCCAGTTTGGCCGAACTGGCCCAGTTCGCCCAAACCACCCCAGTTTGGCCGAACTATGGATGCTCCATCGCCTTAGTGCCATGGTCTTGATCTTGTCCGCCTGGATGGCGGTTGTGAGGTGGTTGTGGGTTCGGGCGAACCCACTAGTTCGACCAAACCGACCCCGGGGCTTGGTTGCCCTCTGTTCCACCGCATCTGGACTTGGACATCCTGGATCTTGGATTGCTTCCACTTGGCTAGGGTTGTGCTTGTTTGCCCCGGATTGGTGACGTCATCGATCCACATATCTTGCATTGTCATCGCTCGATCATCACTGACGTGGACCTTATGCATGAGACCTCCTGGTTGTGCTTCGCTTCATGGAATGTATATGACTAAGGGGGGTAACTCAGTCGAACCAAGTGGTTCAGCTGAATTGGCTATTTCTATCCCTTTTAGCACATATTTGTCAATTATATACATGCACATTGGATATTCACCAAAACTCGTGGAACCTTATTAGAATATAAACCTAAGTGTATGGAATGATGCATATAACCTCATTTATTCCCGAGAATTGGTAGTCAAAATCGTGTCGTAATGACCGCCAACAGGTACTCCCAGGGGTACGGGTATGATGGCACGAGCCATACCACCCGGGACACCCATAGTCTGCGCGCTACACCATACCAAGAAGATACTAAATTGATCGGGAGCCGTCTTACATCTTCGATCGTATCGATGTCCTTGACAACCGTACCCGCAACATCGAGAGCACTCTAGCGCAGCATACAAAGTACCATCAGGAGAACAACTCCCTGTTGCAGTCCCAAAGATATGAGAATCGAGAGCAGTAGTTCGACAAGATCATAGACTTCTTCTCGAAATTTCAACCTTACCAATGATGCCAACAAACAAGCTTGGGGACGGAGGGCGGGGGAGAACCCCCGCGAGGTATGTCTGACCGTCTGAGCAGTACCACTTTGATTTTGTTTGCTTTTGTTTGATTCTCCTTCAGTTTAAATAACAAAAAGACCAAAAATATTTGTTTTGAATAAAATTAACTCCCAACTATGCATGGAATGAACCATATGCCTCTCAATGTGGAAATTATGAATAGTTGCTCCGTCATTTATCTTGCAAGTACCTTGTTCCCAACTTGTTGCTCTATTAGTGCTTGAGTTATTTGGCATGAGTGAAAATGAACATGAAAACCTTGTGGGAGTGCATGCTTTATTCCAAGTCTAAGTTGTTGTGAGGAATGATATAGTGAGATATTGATTGAATTCTTGCTTTTGCTCTTAGTACGGTGAAAATCTCAGATGCTTTTACTTTCAAAAATATTATGCAGTTCCTCATTATTTAAAATGCCTACCAAAGTCATATGATATGCTTAGTTGAAAACCTTCTATTTATATGCTGCTTGTCATCTTAGTGAGCTTTGTCAAATTGTTGTGACCTTTGTGAGGAACATTTCATGCTTTCAAGATCGAGATTTTGGTACACACCATTCTCACTTGCAAATTCTTACACTAGGACTTAGCCAAAATATTTTCATCATCCATCTACAAAATAAATGCTCCATATTTTATGATTCCCTCTCCATAGTTATCCTTGAAAAAGAGACATTGGCTATGCAAAAAGAAAATGAAAAGCATGCTCAAGCATGGCAAAAAGAAAAACGTGAAAAAGAAAAGCATGCTCAAGGCATGGCAAAAAAAGAAGAAGAAAAAGAAGAAAAAGAGAGATAGCCCATGATCTCGAAAATAAATTTAAGGAGAGGAAGAATCATCCCAAGGAGTTTCCACCATACTCCACCTTCCACTCAAAATATCCACGCACTTGCACTTCTTGATCTAAAGGTAGGATTTGATCATCTAAAGATCCAGTTTTTGACTTAGCAAAATATAAGATGCAAGTATGCCTTCATCCATTAACCTACCTGAGCCACACAAAGAGCTTTATTAGATTGTAGGATGCAAAAGAGGAAAAGCCTTTGGTGAGGATCGAATACCACCTGAGTGATTGAATGTGCCAAATGAGGAACTATGTTTTAATTTTCAAATTTTTTGGAAAACTTTGAGATGGGATCCTGAAAAGAGTAGGAGTGGAATGGAACTGAGTCAAGTTGTTCAGCCTTTCAACCGACCAAGATAAGGAGATTGCTATACGCCCCATAAGTAAGAAGGTAAGTTATCACTTGCCCCTTAGTGTGCTTAATTTGATCACTAGGATCCATTCATATTAATGTGCTCCTTGTAGAAGATACTAGCATTTTTTACTACTGGCATTGCATTTTTTAACTAGTTATATTCAAACTTGCATGACATTATATTACTCAATTGGAGATGGACAAATAATTAAGTATAATACATCATTTTTGTAAAGACTACGATGCTTAGATTTATTTTCTTTCTCAAACTACAAGTCATTACTCTTGTATGATGACTTTGGTCTCTTTTTCTCCTCTCAGGAATTTACTTAATCTTTTTATCTATAACCATGCAACAACAAACAAAGATTACTCCAAAACTAGAAACAAATATGACAAACTTTCTTTTAAAATGCAATGGATTGGAAAGACAACAGTCTTAGTTTTAAAGATTTTTGTTGCCTAGCATTTAAAAGACCCTTCCAAATTTATGGAGTAGTGAATTTAGAAACCTAGAAGTGAACAAATCAGAAGACTGTTGGCACTCCTTACGACCTACAGATAAATCCGCAAGCGGACGGATACCGATGTAGCTTTCACCCGGGAATATTCCAAGGTATCAATTTCATGAGGAACGAAAAGTGAACTAATTCTAAACTAAGTTGTCCAAGGATAATGGGGTGAATGAAATGCATGAGGTGGTTGACAACAAAGACAAGAGAAGAAAAGTGATAGGAGAGTAGAGAAGGTACGGATTTGGAGCTAGTGTCCTTTCTTAACTAACTGAGCAGACATGCACCACAGATAAATACTTGTGTGGGGACAACAGGGCCAACGACACGCAGAAGGGGATGAGAAGGCGTGCCACTAACCCCGCACTATGGGATCTTGTGGGGCCAAGCCAGGCGTGATGGACTACGTAGGTCATATAGGGCTGTCACCACCTAACGACTACCACCTCCGTGCCAACACAGACACAATCCAAGCTAACCTTAAGTCTAAGCACCGCGCTTACACTAGTCGGCTAGTACCTACCACCTATAGAAAGGCAGGCACTCAAGCTAAGCAACTAGTATACAATTATACCAATCACAAAAGCAATGAAGGAGGAACCAACAGGCATATAAAAGTAAGAATTGAATGCTCAATTAATCAGAGAGAGATACAAGAGTTAGCAGACACGACGCGGATGTTACTCGAAGCAGAGCCGCATCCGTAGAGATACAGCTCGAAGAGGGGCCGACACTCCGGATCCTCTTTGGGACGCTCACCTCTCCTCTCTCCCTATCTTCTCAGTATAAAGGGGCAGCACTTCGCTAATGTTTCTATCTCTTGTGTTGTGTATCTGCAGGTGAATGGAGGCTTCAATTTATAGTGGACCATGGCGGTTGAAGGTGGAGTAGCGGCCAAGGCATCATAGGGTGGTGCCCGGCTGATTCGGCCGAACAAGCCAGTTCGGCCGAACAAGCCAGTTCGGCCGAACCGAGCAGTTCGACTGAACTACCATGTGACACCGCCTTGGTGCTGAGGTGGTGCAGATGCGGTTCGTGCATGTCAGTGGTTCGGCCGAACACATGGAGTTTAGCCGAACTGTCCCCTGTACCGCCTTTGCTTTCCACGGTCTGGATTGCCTCCCCTAAGTCGGTTTGTGGACTTGGGCTGCGTTGGGGTCCTTCTGGTGTACTGGTGGGCTTCAACCGGGTTGGACTTGGACCTCCCCTGACTTCCATTCCACTGGGTACATGTTGGTGGCAGCCGTAGCAGTCCATCCAAGCCCGGGGTGCTGATGGGTTTCATGTCTTCATTCCTTGGTATGTCCCGGGTTCAAGGATGGAGTTTGGTCGAATCTCGGGATTCCGCCGAACCCATCATTCCATGTGGTTTTCGTCACAACTCTGGTCATATGCCCCCTGGAACCGAATAAACACCAAAATTTGTGGAAATGATTAGAAATAAGCCCTATAGCTGTGGTGCATGATTCCATTGTGTTTATTTTATACTCGGTTGGAGGTTGGGAATCAGGACGTAACGACCGCCAACAAGCTCCCGAAACATAGATCTTTGCTCGTCCCGAGTAAAGAATTAGAATAAGAGCAAGACTAAGACAAGGGTTCTTTCATGAAATGAATAAATGCATATTGAATATTCCAAACCTTTCTCCATACCTGTGGATTTGAAGTGGCTACTCCCTAGATCTTGAGCGGTTGATGAACGGAATGGCTCTTACAACAAGATCCATCTTGATCATCCTGCATTCGGGTTTTCTGATTTTCACAAATAAGTGACCCTTGTCCTTTCATCCTCTTAAACTCTCATGCTCTCTGGAATCACTATTTCTTTTCACTCACACTCTTTTGTATGTCTTCTTTTGTCTCTTAGGTGGTGATCTTGTCAAGACACATATTTCTGTCAAGTCAAAGATTGGTTCTTGGAGATTATGTCAATCACCCTTGATCACATTGCAACTTTGAAATGAAGAGCTCATTGTTGGCCCTCAGCCGCATGACCCCTTTTCTTTTTTTTTCTTTTTGTCTTCTTCCCTTTTGGGAACTCTCTTTTTTTTCTTTCGCATACTTGGACTTTCATGAGTCCATCATTTTTCTCATCATATTTTTTAGGGTACCACCAAGGCATTATGACTTCTAATGCAGCTCTGATGATAATTTTTTTTTGCAATTGATCTGGGGCAACATAACAATCTCCATGGACTCAAACTTCGACAAGACATTATACTAGTCATGACAAGCTTTTCATAAGTGATCACTCAAGCAAATATGTCAAGTGGATGTACATGTATTTGGAAAGGACGAAAGGATAGGGTATGATTATATATTTTTAAAATAAATTCACCCAACTCTTGAATGAACAAGAGGTTTGTTTTATCGAGTCATATCACATTTATCAACAACTTAGGCCAGGGGGTCCTAGTATCATCCATCAAAAGATATGACCACCCGAAGCCCATCTTTCATGAAATGTAGCAAGTGGCCAATCAATGAAACCAAATGTTAATTCCTACGATTTTTTGGAATTTTCTATTATTTTCTAATATTTTCTAGTAACTTCCACTGTTTTCTAGAATTTTCTAATAATTTTAAAGGGCTTTGTTTTCTACAAAATTATTATTTAGAAATAAAGAGCTTCATTTAATAATTACTAGAAAATGAAAACAAATGGTAATTCCTACGATTTTCTAGGATTTTATATTAATTTCTAATATTTTCTAGTAACTCCAACTGTTTTCAAGAATTTTCTAACAATTTTAAAGAGCTTTGTTTTATTTATTTACGAATAAAGTAAAGTAATAGAAATAGAAAAAAGACCCGGTGCTAATTGTCGATTGGATGAAAAAATGGCGGCAACTGAAATCCTAACCCTTTAGCACCGGGTAGATCCAACACCCGGTGCTAAAGGTGCCCAGGATTTCAGTTCCCGCCCTGGGCACCTCTTTAGCACCGGGTGTGCTTCCACCCATCCCTAAAGTCTCATTAGCACCGGGTGTTGTATCCACCCGGTGCTAATGTGGTGGTCTTAGCACCCCGGACACCACATTAGCACCGGGTGTGCTTACACCCGGTGCCAAAGACTCATTAGCACCGGGTGTTGTATCCACCCGGTGCTAATGTGGTTCATTAGCACCGGGTCTTACCCCCACCCGGTGCTAAAGCCGCGCCCTCTCCTCCTCCTCACTTCACGCATTCCTCGCCCGCCTCCGCCGCCGGTCCGCTCCCGCGCCGTCGCCCGTCCCGTCGCTGGTCGCTCGCGCCGCCGTCGCCCGTCGTCCGCGCAGTCGCCCTCGTCACCACATTCGCCGCGCCCTCCCCGCCGCGCCGCCGTGGCCCTTTTACCCCCCTTAGCGAGCTTTTCGTGATTGAGTTCCTGCAAAACATAAACTCACCAAAGCTTGTGGAATTGATTAGAAATAAGCCCTATAGCTGTGGTGCATGATTCCATTGTGTTTATTTTATACTCGGTTGGAGGTTGGGAATCAGGACGTAACGACCGCCAACAAGCTCCCGAAACATAGATCTTTGCTCGTCCCGAGTAAAGAATTAGAATAAGAGCAAGACTAAGACAAGGGTTCTTTCATGAAATGAATAAATGCATATTGAATATTCCAAACCTTTCTCCATACCTGTGGATTTGAAGTGGCTACTCCCTAGATCTTGAGCGGTTGATGAACGGAATGGCTCTTACAACAAGATCCATCTTGATCATCCTGCATTCGGGTTTTCTGATTTTCACAAATAAGTGACCCTTGTCCTTTCATCCTCTTAAACTCTCATGCTCTCTGGAATCACTATTTCTTTTCACTCACACTCTTTTGTATGTCTTCTTTTGTCTCTTAGGTGGTGATCTTGTCAAGACACATATTTCTGTCAAGTCAAAGATTGGTTCTTGGAGATTATGTCAATCACCCTTGATCACATTGCAACTTTGAAATGAAGAGCTCATTGTTGGCCCTCAGCCGCATGACCCCTTTTCTTTTTTTTTCTTTTTGTCTTCTTCCCTTTTGGGAACTCTCTTTTTTTTCTTTCGCATACTTGGACTTTCATGAGTCCATCATTTTTCTCATCATATTTTTTAGGGTACCACCAAGGCATTATGACTTCTAATGCAGCTCTGATGATAATTTTTTTTTGCAATTGATCTGGGGCAACATAACAATCTCCATGGACTCAAACTTCGACAAGACATTATACTAGTCATGACAAGCTTTTCATAAGTGATCACTCAAGCAAATATGTCAAGTGGATGTACATGTATTTGGAAAGGACGAAAGGATAGGGTATGATTATATATTTTTAAAATAAATTCACCCAACTCTTGAATGAACAAGAGGTTTGTTTTATCGAGTCATATCACATTTATCAACAACTTAGGCCAGGGGGTCCTAGTATCATCCATCAAAAGATATGACCACCCGAAGCCCATCTTTCATGAAATGTAGCAAGTGGCCAATCAATGAAACCAAATGTTAATTCCTACGATTTTTTGGAATTTTCTATTATTTTCTAATATTTTCTAGTAACTT
>OAMR01000131.1:1272784-1288769 GCA_900205405.1 Echinochloa crus-galli | reverse complement strand
CTATGGGCGGACTTAATTTGTATATATAATGTTGTATATATAATTTTGTATGTAATTTGGTATATATAATTTTGTATGTAATTTTGTATATGTGCATATTTTTTATGTGCAAAACTATCGCGCACCCGAACACCTTCGCGAAACAAAACTCGTCGCACACCCGAGCTCCTTCGCGAACCCAAACGCGTCGTGCTCCCAAACCTTCCGGAACCCAAACTCGTCGCGCACCCGAACCCCTTCGCGAACCCAAACGCGTCGCGCACCCGAACCCCTTCGCGTCTCGCACCCAGCGTTCGCGAACCCGGAAACCCAGAAACCCAAACCCTAAACCCCCTAGCTCTAACTCTAAACCCCGAAACCCAAACCCTAAACCACCTAGCCCTATACCCTTTAGCACCGGAAGTTTAGCACCGGTTGGGAATCCGGTGCTAAAGCCCGTTCCCAACCAGTGCGGATGTGAGGTTCTCGTAGTGTATACGGTAAATGGGCGTTTTCTTTCAGCAAAATAAATAGGATCTCTCTACCCATATATTTCTAGCATGCATGATCAAACATCCGGTCATATCTAGATCATATCTTTCTCCTTTTAGCTCAGTTTTAATGATTCTTGCACTCACATAACCATAGGAACGAGCCCTATTCCTTATTAGTGCGCTCTATTAAAGCTTTTCTTTTGATTGGTGTACTGTCCTTAGTTGTTTCTTGTTTGTTTGCTTGTTTAGATGCATGTTTGTGCTCGATGATTGTTGCGAGTAGATGAACGTCGTCGAGTGATTTCAAGATCAAGAACTGAAGAAAGTGGCCATTTAAGCTTGGCCAGCCTTTGGTCGGTCCAGAAATGGAGAGCACGCTACAAACAAAGATGCGTCGTTTCCATCAGTGGTATCTGGAACAATCAAGAAGCAAAAGGCGCATGTTTGGAGTTCGTGTAAAGGACCCTGATTTTTTCAATGGCGAGGAAACCATCTGGTTGGAGTTTAAGGATATATATGAGGTGTACCACAAAGACGCCATGGACGTGTCTTTGGTCGCCTGTTGGGTATTGTAAGTGCTTTGTTCTCATTTACATTTGACACTTGAAAAAAACTTTAATCTTTGCTGACGTGCCCTTTATTGGTTAACAATGCAGAATGCTGACAATGCCGGTAATAGGAAGTACACCCATAGAATGGGTTCAGGAGGTTATAAAGGGAGCATTGAGAAATGGGAGAAGATGGAAGAATCTCTATTTGCTAGAGGCATTCGTCCAGCGACACATGACTGGCCCACACGATCCAAGCATTGGTACTATGGTCATGGAGGCACCCTCAGTCCGATCGAGGGTTTGTTAGTTTTTGGCGAGGACTTGCGAGAACTAGCTCAACGTCTCATCAATATCCTTAAGGGAGGCGCCCTCAGTCCGATCGACGGCTCGTTAGTTTTTGGCGAGGACTTGCGAGAACTAGCTCAACGTCTCATCAATATCCTTAAGGGAGGCGCCCTCAGTCCGATCGACGGCTCGTTAGTTTTTGGCGAGGACTTGCGAGAACTAGCTCAACGTCTCATCAATATCCTTAAGGGAGGCGCCCTCAGTCCGATCGACGGCTCGTTAGTTTTTGGCGAGGACTTGCGAGAACTAGCTCAACGTCTCATCAATATCCTTAAGGCATTTGAGAGGGGAGAATTTGTTCCTGATAGAGACAGAGATGAGCTAACCTATGCCTTAGGAAACAAGGAGCATCCTGGACGTACGCGCGGCGTAGGCATAGTACTATGGAAGAAAGGTTTCAAAGAGGACACCGCCTCCTATAGGAGCCGTTCGAGGAAGAAGGCGGAATATGAGCAGAGGGTGAGGGACCTAGAGGAAACGGTAGCCGCCCAGGGCTCAAAGATACAGGAAATGGAGGTAGAGACGGAGCGGCGAATGAAGTTAGCATTGCTGCAGATACAAGCCACAGGAACCGCCAGCACAGAGCATGTACCTCTCCAAGATCCTAATGCGGCCCTTCATAGCCCTCCGCAACATCGAAGCAGCCACGCTTCCACAGAGCATGTACAAGGTCATGAAGACATTCCCGCACCTCAGTTTGAACCGGTTCGTTACCCCGTGGATGAAATAACTCAACGGACCACGTGTGAGCTTGTCATGAGGCAGAACAACATATCCGTGGTGGTACGTATGCGACATTAGTTTGTATATTTTGTAAATATCATCATAAATATTATTCATTTACTAAATTCCTTTCTACTTATTTTATTAGGTCGCATACGGTATGACCAAACCAGTGGAACCAGGTCAAAGATGGCATTGCATGGAGATTCCACATGGTTACGTACCCGTTGAGGTGGAGCAAGTCGTTGACCAGTGGAATGACTTGGAACTTGACATTGTTGGAGGTGACGGAGAAACAAAACTCGGGGAGTGTTCTCACGGGATCATTCTATGGAGCAAGCGAGACATCGCCATACCTGGTAGCACCAAGTCTCCTTCAGATCCCCCGTCTCCAAGAGGTCCACCGGATCACGATTCTCTGGGAGCTCATGACGCAAACCCGTCTCCGTCTCCTCTGCGGCGGAAGTCTCCGTCTCCACCGTGGCAGAAGCCTGAACCAAAGAAGCACTCTAAACTGGCTAGCTTGGCCCCTCCACCACAAAAGAAGCCACGGAAGGTCAAAGAGAAGCCATCACCACCGAAAAAAGCTTACGACCTGACTCAAGAAGAGCTCGATGCCTCTGTAAAAGAAGACGTAAAGAGGCAACTTTTCACGAGAAAACAACCAGAGCCGAAGATTGACACCGCCACGAGGGGACAACAGAAGAGGGCACAAGTATCAGACTATGACCACTCGTTACTGGAATCTCAAGGGAAGAGGAAGGCGGCGGCGTCCAAACCTGTTGCTCAGCTCGGCAACCAACCTCAGGAGTCGTTGCCTCAGTTGGCATCTGAGTACGAGCTGAATGTGCAACAACAAATGGCCGAGACAGGACTCTCGAGAGAGGAAATCACAGGAGAAAAAGAAATCTTTGTGAGCACAGACATCAAGTGGTCATTTAAGCTTGGCCAGCCTTTGGTCGGTCCAGAAATGGAGAGCACGCTACAAACAAAGATGTGTCATTTCCATCAGTGGTATCTGGAAACGGACGTGTCTTTGGTTGCCTGTTGGGTATTGTAAGTGCTTTGTTCTCATTTACATTTGACACTTGAAAAAAACTTTAATCTTTGCTGACGTGCCCTTTATTGCTTAACAATGCAGAATGGAGATTCAAAGATGTCGGAGGGAAGGAATATTTGACATTGGTTACATGGACCCGACAAGGATAAGTGACAAAATGATTTTGATCAATCTAGAGGAGACATATCAAAATTTATACAAGTATCTCCAAAAACAAAATTATTGCGACTCCATACTATTGCCGTACAACTTCGGGTGAGTACCTATACCTGTATCTACTTATAGTGCCTATACAAAATTTTATGGACTCCATACTATTGCCGTTCAATTTTATTTCTCATTATAATGTCTACATGTATACAGTTTTCACTGGATCTTAATCATATTGTGTCCTGACCGGGGTATCGTCCACGTCTTTGATTCGTTGAAGAGGCCAACATATGCTTACCAGAACATCATCGACATGTTTACAAGGTGACATATATTTACCCATTTAACTCAGTTCTGCCCTTACAATATTCTCTCACATCACTTCCAGCGATCGAAACCATTCTTGCAATGATTTAACACAACTTTTTGGTTCACAGGGCGTGGATTCAATTTCGTCAAGATAACCCTGGTATGATCCATGAAACACTCACATGGAAAACTGACTTTCCAGTAAGCAAGTAATTTGTATGTGTAGGTCTCCGCTAACCTATTATATGAATTTTACTTAACTTTATTTTTTGATCGACAATGTCGCCAACAGGATGAAGTTAGCATTGTTGCAGATACAAGCCACAGGAACCACCAGCACAGAGCATGTACCTCTCCAAGATCCTAATGCGGCCCTTCTTAGCCCTCCACAACATCGAAGCAGTCACGCTTCCACAGAGCATGTACAAGGTCATGAAGACACATTAGCACCTCAGTCTGAACCGGTTCGTTACCCCGTGGATGAAATAACTCAACGGACCGCGTGTGAGCTTGTCGTGAGGCAGAAGAACATATCCGTCGTGGTACGTCTGCGACATTAGTTTGTATATTTCGTAAATATCATCATAAATATTATTCATTTACAAGCCACGGAAGGTCAAAGAGAAGCCTGCACCACCGAAAAAAGCTTACGACCTGACTCAAGAAGAGCTCGATGCCTCTGTAAAAGAAGAAAGTCTCAAATCGGCTAAATGAGAATCCAAGCCATATATATAGTACTACATGCACGGCAGCTGAATACATGTTTGAATACGTATCATAATACATATATAAACATATATAAACGTACCAAAAAAAATCCAGGCACTTTAGCACCGGTTGTATATACCAACCGGTGCTAAAGGCCCTCCTATGTCCACTGTGTAGGCAGGGCCTTTAGCACCGGTTGGTGTTTAGAACCGGTGCTAAAGGCCCCCTTTAGCACCGGTTATTCTATCCGTTGCTAAAGGGTACCCCTTTAGCACCCTTTAGCACCGGAAGTTTAGCACCGGTTGGGAATCCGGTGCTAAAGCCCGTTCCCAACCGGTGCGGATGTGAGGTTCTCTGGTAGTGGTGTAAGGGCAGTCCCAATCATCGAGCCCGTAGCTATACGGTTAGTACCGTAAGGGGCAGTCCCAACCTAAAACGGCTAGTTTTCACAGTGTCTACGTCAATAAGAAATTAGTCTTAAACGCTATCCTCCCAAAGCAAACACACTTAAATTAAATGATGCTAATCTGTCATTTTTGTCTTGAATGTTGAGTAGAAATCATGCCTAATGCAAGACCTAGTTTCCTCCTTTTTTTTCGTTAACTCACTTGACATCTCATCTTTTATCCTGTGTAGAAATTATCTCTTGTACAAGACCTCGTTTCCTCCTCTTTCTTCATTAACTCACCTACCATCTCATCTTTTATCATATATGACACTTTATTTAATACTATGAATACTATTATAATCATTGGGTTGGAACCGCTCTAGGAGTTGTCTCAACACTGGACGCGTATAGAATAAATTATATAGGCTAACGACGCATAAATTGTCGAGCGCTAGCTTGGGGCACGGGCGAGCACTCGCATTGTTTAATCGGCGGTTAGCTACGCGCTAACCCGGCCAGGGGGATTAACAAACTTGTTAATCCATCTGGTCGGCATAATTTTAAGTGGCCTCACCTTTTCAAGTCGGACCAACGGGAGAGCGATACGACGACCAGTGGCAAGTGAGTCTTTTGGGCGAGGGGCGTCGATGGCCACACCGAGGGCCGCAACGTCGCGGGGAGGATGGATATCGTGATCTAGCTGGAGGCTAGGGTAGCTGCTGGCTGCTGCTCCGCTCCGAGCATCCATGATTGATTATTAACTAGTGTGCGCGACTCCCAGAACCAGCCTGTCTGAGAGCTGATTAAAGCGCCTGTTGGTGTTGGGTGGCTGGACTTGGACCTGCCGGCGGGTCCTGGCC
This sequence comes from Echinochloa crus-galli, assembly GCA_900205405.1. Taxonomy (NCBI): domain Eukaryota; kingdom Viridiplantae; phylum Streptophyta; class Magnoliopsida; order Poales; family Poaceae; genus Echinochloa; species Echinochloa crus-galli. The sequence continues at coordinate 1,283,202 of OAMR01000131.1, read as the reverse complement.
GGGCTGGATAACCGGCAACGATACGGTGCCATGGTTTGCTGTTGTGCGGGCGTGCGTGCCTACAAAGCCCTCGTTTAGTTTTCAACTTTGATTAGTTCCCAACCTTGATACGTCAAAGTTGGAACTTTGCCACCGTAGTATTACTGTAGCATTTCGTTTGTATTTATAAAAAATTGTCCAAACATTAATTAATTAGACTCAAAATGTTTGTCTAGCAAAGTACAATAAAATTGTGTAATTAGTTTTTAATTTTATCTACATTTAATATGTGCCGACATTTTGATGTGATGGAAATCTTCTTTTTGCATAGTAGAATTTGGATGTGAAACTTCGGAACTAAACAAGGCCTAAGATGGATAGCTGGAACATGCATGGACTAATATATATCAACCTTTTCAAGGGACGAGCATGGTGCTTCAAAAAATATTTCCTTTGGAATATGCACTGTAAGGCTGTGATTCATTGGTGGTGAAAATTTTTTATCCCACGTTTGACCACTAATTAAGGATATTAAATAAAATCAGTTTACAAAACTACATTCAGAACTCTGTGTTAATTCGTGAGACCTACCTAGCGAGGCCTAATGAGGCCTTTTAGAGAATAGTTACTATAGTATAATACTATAGTAAGTCATTAGATTCGCCGCGCAAAGTTACACTCAGCTCTTAAAGGTTTGCAAATAAACTTTATTTAATACTTCGTACATGCAAGATTCCCTTGAATTTTTTTTTTGGAAATCCTGTAAAACACGACCTATGTTACGTATCATCATTGAGAAGATGTAGTATGTATAGTAGTGCCTTATAAGGTGTGAGTGTGACAAAGGGGGCATAATAATTGTGGTGGCCTCTCGCTTTCCTTTCTATTACATGTACAGCTAGCGCGTTGATTTGCTGCCTGATGACTATCTCCTGGAATGTTAATTATTCTCTCTCCAGCTGAAGTGTTCTGCGAGAACGACGGGTTGGGATCAGTGTGATTTATAGGAGATGATGTTTGGTTCTCATGTGGCGTCTACTATCAACTATCTAGTGGCATATAGGGTAAATGAAGGGAAATGTACGGTAGAGGAGATATGGAGAAAGTTGAACGTAGATTCATCCTGGTATCCATCTCTACGCATGTGAACTTGACCTTGTGATGTGGATCGCGCAACGGCTCTATGCGTCCTAGCCAACCAATCACTTCCATTTGGACGCTGGCCATGTTTGGTTTCCGGAACTAAACGTCACATTGAATTAAAGATTATTAATTAAAAGTATTAAATATAGAATAATTAAAAAACACATTACATAAGCGATGGCTAATTTACGATACGGATCTATTAAGCCTAATTAGTCACAATATAATGCTACAATAATCATGTGATAATTATATACTAATTATAGGTTAATTAGGCTTGTTAGGTTCGTTTTGCAGAGTCGACATGACTTATGCAATTAGTTTTATAATTAGTTTATGTTTAATGCTTCTAATTATTATTTATTCGAGGGACTAAACTTGAGTCTCTAGGATCCAAACACAGCCAGGACTAACACACATAATTAGACTAGTGAGAGTGACCCATTCATTTGCTCATATATTATAGTTAACATTGTGAACCTCGGTAACCTGTTCGGTTGACTGGTGGCTGGTGGCTGGTGCTGATTTATGCTGGGAAAAAAATAACGCTGATTAGCTGGTGGCTGATGCTGATTTGTGCTGACAGAAAAATATCGTAGGGTTGCCGAGGAACAGGTTGCCAGCCTTCTTGCAGTCGCCAGCACAACATAAAACAAACTGACAACTATTTCACTGAGTAGACTGAAACTTTCTATGTCACATCACTACATCAGGCATACACATTCTCGATCGGCCAGTCACATCATCTATCAAGATGCTCAACTTTAGAGACCAGATGTGATGCTTGCAAGAAACAGATGCATTCCAGACTGCACACCAGTGCACAGAACTGTACTTGATTCATATCAGGGAAAACAAGAGATTATATTTTTCGGATGCTGAAGAGAGAGGTCAGCGTGCATCTACCGGAAAAGGGACGGGGGAGGAGAGATAATGCCTACCGAAAGGGGAGTACCTGGTCTAGTTGTTAGAACCTATCTTTCGAAAAAAAATTATTAGATGTCCTAGAATCTGCTGAGAAGTTGGTGGTTGACATGAGAAGTGCCTTGCCTCCTCCCTCGCTTTGTCTGGTGTCTGGTGAGGGGTAGTAGCGATGGTGGTGGTGGTGTTCCTCTCCTCCTCACTCCCACCTATCATTATTCTAATCGAGCGGCAAAGTGGTGAGAGCGAGCGAGAAAAGAAGCAGCAGGGCGCCGTGTTTCTTCCCATCCATCGCCTCTTTTCCCAGCCCTCCCTCCCTCCTCCCACGCACGATACCTATCCACCCCCCCCGGACGCGACTAGCTCCGTCGTACTAACACGCATAATTAGACTAGTCAGACTGACCCATTCATTTGCTCGATCATATATTATTAGTTAACATTGTGAACCCAGCCTACTTGCAGTCACGAGCACAACATAAAACAAACTGACCACTATTTCACTGAGTAGACTGAAACTTTGTATGTCACATCACTACATCAGGCATACACATTCTCGATCGGCCAGTCACATCTATCTAGATGCTGCTCAACTTTAGAGACCAGGGCGGTGTTTAGTTCCTCAAAAAATAAAAGTGAAGTTGGGTGAAAATGTCACATCGAAAACTGTAGTGTATTGTAGCATTTTTCGTTTGTTTGTGGTAATCATTGTCCTATCATGACCTAATTAGACTCAAAAGATTCGTCTCGTCGTGTACATCAAAATCATGTACTTAATTTTTTTTATTTACCTATATTTAATGCTTCATGTATGAGGAGAGAGATTTGATGTGATAGTGAATAGTGAAGTTGAGAGAGAGAAAGTTTGGAGGAAGTGTTGGAAGTGAACACGGCCCAGATGTGATGCTTGGAAGAAACAAATGCATTCCAGACTGCACACCAGTGCACAGAACTGTACTTGATTCATAAGTGACGAATACAACTTTTTTGTACACACACATATCAGGGAAAACAAGAGATTATATTTTTGGAATGCTGAAGAGAGTGGTCAGCGTGCTTCTACCGGAAAAGGGACGGGGGAGGAGAGATATAATGCCTACCGAAAAGGGAGTACCTGGTCTAGTTATTACATGTCCTATCTTTCGCAAAAAAAAAATGTTATTAGATGTCCTAGAATCAGCTGAGAAGTTGGTGGTTGACATGAGAAGTGCCTTGCCTCCTCCCTCGCTTTGTCTGGTGTCTGGTGAGGGGTAGTAGCGGTGGTGGTGTCCCTCTCCGTGGTGGTGTCCCTCTCCTCCTCACTCCCACCTATCATTATTCTAATCGAGCGGCAAAGTGGTGAGAGCGAGCGAGAAAAGAAGAGGCAGGGCGCCGTCTTTCTTTCCATCCATCGCCTCTTTTCCCAACCCTCGCTTCCTCCTCCCACACACCACACCACAGCCCAGCCATGCATTCAGGCTCAGCTCCTCTCCTAGCTTTCCTCCCTTAATAATTGGCTAATTCTTCTGCTCCTCCCTGGCCTCCTTCTTTACTGCTCCGGTCCCTTTGCTTTCGTTGCCACTGTTCCATCTCGTAGGTTTCGTCGTCCCTGGCCACTTGAGAGATTTGTTAGCAGATAAGATTGAGGCCACCCAAATAAAAAGATCTTGCAAGAAAAAGAAAGAGGTCGAGAGGAGAGATAGCAGGGAGGAAAGAATAACCTAGCTAGCAGCTCTCGAGCTGAGGATGGATCCGGTTGCGGCATCCATACACGGTCACCATCTTCCTCCGCCGTTCAACACCCGCGACTTCCATCACCATCTCCAGCAGCAGCAGCAGCAGCATCACCATCAGCTGCAGCTCAAGACCGAGGACGACCAGGGCGGCGGCACGCCGGGGGTGTTAGGCGGCCGCGGCACCAAGCGCGACCACGAGGATGACGAGAACAGCGGCAACGGCAATGGGAGTGGCGGCGACGAGCTGGCGCTTGTTCCCCCATCTGGTGGCGGGCCAGAGGGCGGAGAGGGCGCCACCCCACACCGCCCGAGGGGCCGGCCGGCGGGGTCCAAGAACAAGCCCAAGCCGCCAATCATAATCACGAGGGACAGCGCCAACACGCTCCGTACGCACGTCATGGAGGTGGCCGGCGGCTGCGACATCTCCGAGAGCATCACGGCGTTCGCGCGCCGACGCCAGCGCGGGGTCTGCGTGCTCAGTGGCGCGGGCACCGTCACCAATGTCACCCTGCGGCAGCCGGCCTCCCAGGGCGCGGTAGTCGCCCTCCACGGCCGGTTTGAGATCCTCTCCCTCTCCGGCTCCTTTCTCCCGCCGCCCGCGCCGCCCGAAGCCACAGGGCTCACCGTCTACCTCGCCGGCGGGCAGGGACAGGTGGTCGGCGGCACCGTCGTCGGCGCGCTGACGGCAGCCGGGCCCGTGGTGATAATGGCGGCCTCTTTCGCGAACGCGGTGTACGAGAGGCTGCCGTTGGAGGAGGACGACATGCTCGCTGCCCAAGCACAAGCCGACAGCGCCGGGATTCTCGCTGGTGCGCACCAAGCGGCGCAGCTCGCCGGCTCTGTCGATCCAAGCCTCTTCCAGGGACTACCACCGAACCTGCTCGGCAACGTGCAGCTGCCACCGGAAGCAGCCTACGGCTGGAACCCGGGCGCCGCCGCTGGTGGCCGTCCGGCGCCGTTCTAATAATTGATGAGGCAGCGCGCAGCTTTAGAAGGTTAAGTGATATAGCTTTCTTCAATCTTCACTTGGAGTCGCAGCGTGGATAATTTCCGTGGGAATTATGCATATGATTTCGGATGTCAATTAGCAACTTATCTTAAGATTGTATCGGAATATGTAGCTCTATCTCTATCGTTTACTTTGGCTATTACTTGTGTCATAACTGATCTTGCTGTTGACTTGAGGCCGGGGTTTGTACCTTATAATGACCTTTTTTTTCCTGCATTCAGTAGCTTAGTCATTTTATCCATTTACAATTTGGTACGACTTCTTTAATTCATAGCTTTCTTTTCCTTTAAAGAACTGACACTTTATCCCCTGATCGACACACGTAGAAGGTATAGTAGCTAGGAAGAAGAGCGGGAGAGGAAGCAGCTATATATGATAAAAATGATGAGATAGGCCTGGGGGGAGGCATGTGGAAAGATGTGTGTACTTTTTACCCTGGCCTGCTGTGCAAAGTTCTCTTACTTCCATGCCTTGGAAGTGAAGGTTTGATCGGTACGAGAAGCGCCTGTCCTCACACCACCACCACCGGCATCACCATCATCATCGCATGCTACAATTCATGCCATCTCTTCCCACTCCCATGAACACTGACTCCAAGAATAACTGAAGCTCTGTAGCACTGCCCAATTGCCACCATCATGTTCTCTGCATGCCAACAGTAGCAGAGTAGTAACTTCCATCGCACGTACTCCCTTCCCTCTGTCCGGTATATAAGCATTCCTCGGGGTCAAATTTTGTACTGAAATATAAGTATTCATATGGATAGGACAAAACTAAATGGGTTGGTGCAGTGGGTGGGTGAAGAGTTAGTGGCTAGTGTAAAATAAAAGGTATATTTAACAGTTCTGCTATTTTTTGTATTTGAATGTTTCGAATGCTTATATCGTAGAATGGATGGAGTACTACCTTACCATTCCATTTGTCTATACAAATGCTAGCTGCTTCTGTTCAATCTTGTTGCTTCATTGCTTCAGTGTTCATGCCGGACTGCTACTAAAATATTCTCCCTCGATCGAGTCAAATAGTGGTGACAATAAGGGCCTAGCCCATGCGTGAGAGATCACAGACTAGGGAAAATATTTTATCTGGTCCTCATCTTGTTCTTGAGGTCTCCCGGTTGGGGATCTATGAATGTGAGAACTGATGCACCACGTTGCAGGTAGAGGGTCAGTAGTAGTGGTACCTTTTCGAGGCAGACTGCAAGCACTACCAGAATGATCGACATCTGCACCGGGTGGGAAAGCCCTTTAGCACCGGGTTTCCCACCCGGTGCAACTAATCCGAGGCTAAAGGGGTACCCCTTTAGCACCGAGTCGAATAACCGGTGCTAAAGGGGCCCTTTAGCACCGGTTGCTGCCTGAAACCGGGGCTAAAGACCCCGGATTTCTTTTTTTTTTTGCTTTTTTCAGTAGCCATGCGTGCACGTCTATATACGTATATATTCTAATACGTGTATTCTAATGCGTATTCGGCCGACTCTATATTCATACTAGCTGACATTTCATCAAAATAGAAGACATATATATTACAAAAGTAGATATTCATGCATGTCAACTCGAGTTATATATATTTAAACTGTATTTTCTACTTAATTAAGATTGACGACTATCTTGTTGCACTGTCCGGCACGTCCTCCAGTACTGGCGAGAAGTATTCTCCTCGGGGATTGACGACCTCGTCCCAGATCCATCCGACGAGCTGTTCTGCAATTGCGTCAATTCTTTCTATCTCTAGGGACTCTTCCTTCAGGTTGAACATCTGTAATTTACAAATAATTGAAAGATATTTAATCCGCCGAGTTGGAGACAATAATTGTGCACTTAATAATAATGGAAATGTGTTTATTATTACGTACCATAATATCGTGTTGTGTAAGCTTTTTATGTCCCCAATTCCACATGAAATCGCAAACATAGTATGCACATAAATTATTTCCCGGCCCCTGTTTGGCACACTGTCGACCAAAAGAAATCTAGTAAAATTCATATAATATATTAGTCGATGCCTACATGTACAAATTACTTGCTTACCGGAAAGCCAATGTTCCATTTTAGTGTTTCATGTTGAATTCCCGGGTGTTCTTGACGGAATTGAATCCAGGCCCTGCGAACAAAAAAATTGAGTTAAGTCATTGCGAGTGTAAGGGGTGAATTAAGTAGGGGAAAATATACATCACCTTGTCATCATGTCCATGATGTTCTGTAGTTTTTCTATTGGAGTGTGCAATGAATCAAAGACGTTCACGACACCCCGATCAGGACACAATATAATTAGGAACCAGTGGAATCTGTGCACATGTATACATTATAATCAGAAATGAAATAGTACACAGACAGTATAAGAAGAAGAAGCCTGTGTATGTACTCACTCGATGTTGTACGGGATTAGTATGGAGTCGCAGTAATTTTGTTTCTTAATATATTTGTATAGGTTTCCATATGTTTCCTCAGGATTCATCAATATCATTTCTTCACTTATCCTTCGAGGATCCACGAAACCAACGTCATATATCCCGGATCTGCGACATTTTTGAATCTCCATTCTGCATATGTTAAGCAATAAATAAAGCCCGCGTCAGCATAGATTGGAATTAATGTTTTCAAACTGTGAATTATAAGCAACAACAAAGTACTTACAGTGTCCAACATGTGATCAAATCCACGTCCATGGCGTCGCGGTGGTACAGCTCATATATATCATTAAACCTGAGCCAGACAAAATCCGCGTCACCATTGTAGAAGTCTTGGTCCTTCACGCCTACTTTTATCATGCGCCGTTTATTCCTTCTTGATTCTTCCAAATACCAGTCATGGAATCGGCGCATCTTCGTCTGTAGCTTGCTCTCCATTTCAGGAGGGACCATAGGCTCGCCAAGCTTAAACGGCCACTTCAGCGTTGTGTTTACAGGCACCTCTTCTTCCCCCAGGACTTGCGCTCTGGATAGTCCAGTCTCGGCCATTACTCGTTGAATGTTAAGCTCGTCCAGAGATGGCAATGGACCCAAGGGACGCTGAGGTTGCTGGCCGAGCTGAGGAACCTTTTTGGATGGGCCCGCCTCCTTATCCGCAGCCTTCCGTTTCCGGCGAGATTTCAGTAATGAGCGGTCATAGTCTGTTACTATTACTTCCTTCTGTTGACCCTTGCTCAAATTACCGAGGAATGACTTCACGATGGTGGGATCAAGCTTCGGCTCCGGCTCAGGTTTTCTCCTCCACTCGGCCATTTGCCTCTTTGTGTCTGCTTTTACCGAGGCTTCGAGCTCCTCTAGAGTCTTCTCGCCCGCTCTTTTCTCTGGTGCGGGCTTCTCTCTAGTTTTTCGCGCCTTCTTCGCTGGTGGAGTGGGGGCAGAGGCTTTAGTGCGGCGTCCCCTCTTCGGCGGAGGAGACGGAGACCTCTTCGGCGGAGGAGACGGAGACCTCTTCGGCGGAGGAGACGGAGACCTCTTCGGCGGAGGAGACGGAGACCTCTTCGGCGGAGGAGACGGAGACCTCTTCGGCGGAGGAGACGGAGACCTCTTCGGCGGAGGAGACGGAGACCTCTTCGGCGGAGGAGACGGAGACCTCTTCGGCGGAGGAGACGGAGACCTCTTCGGCGGAGGAGACGGAGACCTCTTCGGCGGAGGAGACGGAGACCTCTTCGGCGGAGGAGACGGAGACCTCTTCGGCGGAGGAGACGGAGACCTCTTCGGCGGAGGAGACGGAGACCTCTTCGGCGGAGGAGACGGAGACCTCTTCGGCGGAGGAGACGGAGACCTCTTCGGCGGAGGAGACGGAGACCTCTTCGGCGGAGGAGACGGAGACCTCTTCGGCGGAGGAGACGGAGACCTCTTCGGCGGAGGAGACGGAGACCTCTTTGGCGGAGGAGACGGGCTTGCATCAGGAGCTCCCGGAGAATCGTCATGATGTGGATCTCTTGGAGGTGACGGGGGCTTGTTGGTAGCCGCAGGTGTATCGGGTATAACGATGTCTGCCTTGCTCCATAGAATGATGCAGTGAGAACACTGACCGAGTTTTGTTTCTCCGTCACCTCCGGGGATGTCAAGTTCCAAGTCTTCCCAGCTGGTGACGACTTGCTCCACCTCAACAGGTACGTAACCATGTGGAATGTCATTGCAGTGCCATTTTTGCCCTTCTTCCACACGTTTGGTCATACCGTATGCGACCTGATAAGTTAGTAGTCACAAAGAAAGTTAGTAAATGAATGGTATTTACGGTGAAATGTATGCAGTATGAACTAAGGTCGCATACGTACCACCACAGCTAAGTTCTTCTGCCTGACGACAAGCTCGCACGCGGTCCGTTGAGTTATTTCATCCACGGTGTAACGGACCGCTTCGGCGGCCTGTGTGGAAGCGTGACTGCTTTGATATTGCTGTGGAGGGCTAATAAGGGCCGCATCTTGGAGAGGTGCATGCTCTGTGGAACCGGTCCCGCCTGTGGCTTGTTGGAGAGGTGCAGGCTCTGTGGAACCGGGAAAGCCCTTTAGCACCGGGTTTCCCACCCGGTGCAACTAATCCGAGGCTAAAGGGGTACCCCTTTAGCACCGGGTTGAATAACCGGTGCTAAAGGGGCCCTTTAGCACCGGGTGCAGCCACGACCCGGTGCTAAAGGGCCTGCCCCGCAGCGCCGGTAGCAGGGCCTTTAGCACCGGGTCCAGACACAACCCGGTGCTAAAAATTTTTACGCGCAAAAAAATAAATATTTTTTCTACTCTCGTCTCTTTCCCTCTCCTCTCTTTTCTAGCTCACCGTCGTCTTCTCTCCGTCCTTCAAGAACAAGAACAAAATTTTTGTTCTTATTCTTCAAGAACAGAAAAAAGAAGAAGGTGAGAGTAGATAAATAAGAGGAGAAAGAAAGAAATTAAGAGTAGAAATATCTTAATTTACATCACAACATTTAAGATCCAACAATTACAACATTCAAGATTCAACGTAGATTCAACATAGAAATTTAGATTACAGAGAGATTAGAAAAAGAGAAGCCTCCGCCAGTTCAACAAAAGAAGAAAAGAAAAGTGTGTGCCTCGATCCACTCCCAGCTGCCTCCGCTCCCCATGCGAGTGCCACACTAGAAGCATTCAACAACACGTACATATTTGCATCAGAAAACAGGAATAGAGAAGCAGAGAACAGGAAACCGACTCCTTTGGATTAGCATTTAGCAAAGTACCTGGCCCGCTGACCGTAGCAGACGAGGGACGTGTTGAATCCGGCCAGGGTGTTCTGGATCATGGGTAATCCAACAAGATCGAACGCATCGGCCTGCAAACAAGCACCAATCCACGGGGAAGGATCGATCGCCCACAGCAACAGATCCCAAATTACCCTCGCATCAAGCCGAATCAGGTGAGGTGGGCATGCTACCGTACCTTGACGGAGGGCTCTGTCGGCCAGCGCCTCACGACGGCGGCGGGGGCGAGGCGAGGAGGAGGGCCGGCGGTTTGGGGGAAGACGAAGTGCTGCGGGGCGGGGGGCGGCGCGAGGCTATATAGATCCGGTGCATTTAGCACCGGGTGCAGCCACGACCCGGTGCTAAAGGCCCCCCCTTTAGCACCGGGTCTTCCCACCACCCGGTGCGAAAGGCCCTTTAGCACCGGGTCTTCTACACCCGAGATCGGAAGAGCACACGTCTGAACTCCAGTCACATTCCTTTA
>OAMR01000131.1:1222430-1262045 GCA_900205405.1 Echinochloa crus-galli | reverse complement strand
AGACAGAATTTATACTATGTAAAAAGAAGATTCTCCATCACATCAAAATATCATAACATGTATGGAGTACTAAATGTAAATGAAATAAAAAACTAAGTACATTGCGAGACGAACATTTTGAGTCTAATTAATCAATGTTTGGATAATTTTTCATAAATATAAACGAAATGCTACGGTGACACCATACTCCCAAATTTGGGATGTAAACGAGTCCTCAGTGTTCATGCCGGACTGGTACTAAAATATTCTCCCTCGATCGAGTCAAATAGTGGTGACAATCATGGCCATGCCCAATAAGTAGCCCATGCATGAGAGATCACAGACTAAGGGAAATATTTTATCTGGTCCTGTATCTATGAATGTGAGAACTGATGCACCACGTTGCAGGTAGAGGGTCAGTAGCAGTCGTACCTTTTCGAGGCGGACTGCAAGATTTTAATGCCTGCAGCACCAAACAAGGGAGCACACGAGGTGTTAGATCTGGCCCCTATTTGATGCCATGTTATCTCATGTTTTTCTTTTTGTCCACTGGTTTGGTCAATTTGGACGGTACGGGGATCTAGTATCAATCAAGATATGGTTGGTCTTCTGTTTCGCTATTGGGGTTTCGAGATCCTTCACAATTTGCTAGTGTATAGTATTAACTAATTGATTTTTTGATTTGATCAATGCAAAAACTTTTAGGCGGACTATATAAACGTGTGCGTCCAGATGATATATTATTGGGTGTCTTTTCATTTCTTCATTCCTTGGATTTGTGCCTCTTCACAGAAACTATTATATTATACGAATCACTAAACTCGAATCCTGGCCCAAACCACGGGCGGCGGATCGGGCCACGCCGCCCGTTTGCTCGATAGCCGTAGGATCCGGCAAAGAAACAATAGAAGCTGTCCGATGCAGGTTCTCGCGAATCGTCTGTAACCCGCTCCAGCTCCTCTCCTCTTCCTGCGGCCATGCCACGCCGCTCGTCGCCCTCCGCTCGCCCTCCGACGAACCCCTTAGCGAATCCGTTTTTCGCGCACCGACCCCCTTAGCGAACCCTTAGCGAATCAATTCACACCGCGCACCCGAACCCCTTGGCGAATCCGTTTTTCACGCACCGACCCCCTTAGCGAAAATGTTAGAAATATTGGGAATATGTATGCTTTGTATATATTTCTTATCAATTATTTTTAATTCTATGTATATTAGAAATATATGTGCTTCATTTAAATGTATATTGGAAATGTTATATGTTTGTATAATGTATACTATCGAAAATGTTTATTATCGGAAATTCTATGGCGTACCCGAACCCATCGCGCACCCGAACCCCTTAGCGAATCCGTTTTTCGCGCACCGACCCCCTTAGCGAACCCTTAGCGAATCAATTCACACCGCGCACCCGAACCCCTTGGCGAATCCGTTTTTCACGCACCGACCCCCTTAGCGAAAATGTTAGAAATATTGGGAATATGTATGCTTTGTATATATTTCTTATCAATTATTTTTAATTCTATGTATATTAGAAATATATGTGCTTCATTTAAATGTATATTGGAAATGTTATATGTTTGTATAATGTATACTATCGAAAATGTTTATTATCGGAAATTCTATGGCGTACCCGAACCCATCGCGCACCCGAACCCCTTAGCGAATCCGTTTTTCGCGCACCGACCCCCTTAGCGAACCCTTAGCGAATCAATTCACACCGCGCACCCGAACCCCTTGGCGAATCCGTTTTTCACGCACCGACCCCCTTAGCGAAAATGTTAGAAATATTGGGAATATGTATGCTTTGTATATATTTCTTATCAATTATTTTTAATTCTATGTATATTAGAAATATATGTGCTTCATTTAAATGTATATTGGAAATGTTATATGTTTGTATAATGTATACTATCGAAAATGTTTATTATCGGAAATTCTATGGCGTACCCGAACCCATCGCGCACCCGAACCCCTTAGCGAATCCGTTTTTCGCGCACCGACCCCCTTAGCGAACCCTTAGCGAATCAATTCACACCGCGCACCCGAACCCCTTGGCGAATCCGTTTTTCACGCACCGACCCCCTTAGCGAAAATGTTAGAAATATTGGGAATATGTATGCTTTGTATATATTTCTTATCAATTATTTTTAATTCTATGTATATTAGAAATATATGTGCTTCATTTAAATGTATATTGGAAATGTTATATGTTTGTATAATGTATACTATCGAAAATGTTTATTATCGGAAATTCTATGGCGTACCCGAACCCATCGCGCACCCGAACCCCTTAGCGAATCCGTTTTTCGCGCACCGACCCCCTTAGCGAACCCTTAGCGAATCAATTCACACCGCGCACCCGAACCCCTTGGCGAATCCGTTTTTCACGCACCGACCCCCTTAGCGAAAATGTTAGAAATATTGGGAATATGTATGCTTTGTATATATTTCTTATCAATTATTTTTAATTCTATGTATATTAGAAATATATGTGCTTCATTTAAATGTATATTGGAAATGTTATATGTTTGTATAATGTATACTATCGAAAATGTTTATTATCGGAAATTCTATGGCGTACCCGAACCCATCGCGCACCCGAACCCCTTAGCGAATCCGTTTTTCGCGCACCGACCCCCTTAGCGAACCCTTAGCGAATCAATTCACACCGCGCACCCGAACCCCTTGGCGAATCCGTTTTTCACGCACCGACCCCCTTAGCGAAAATGTTAGAAATATTGGGAATATGTATGCTTTGTATATATTTCTTATCAATTATTTTTAATTCTATGTATATTAGAAATATATGTGCTTCATTTAAATGTATATTGGAAATGTTATATGTTTGTATAATGTATACTATCGAAAATGTTTATTATCGGAAATTCTATGGCGTACCCGAACCCATCGCGCACCCGAACCCCTTAGCGAATCCGTTTTTCGCGCACCGACCCCCTTAGCGAACCCTTAGCGAATCAATTCACACCGCGCACCCGAACCCCTTGGCGAATCCGTTTTTCACGCACCGACCCCCTTAGCGAAAATGTTAGAAATATTGGGAATATGTATGCTTTGTATATATTTCTTATCAATTATTTTTAATTCTATGTATATTAGAAATATATGTGCTTCATTTAAATGTATATTGGAAATGTTATATGTTTGTATAATGTATACTATCGAAAATGTTTATTATCGGAAATTCTATGGCGTACCCGAACCCATCGCGCACCCGAACCCCTTAGCGAATCCGTTTTTCGCGCACCGACCCCCTTAGCGAACCCTTAGCGAATCAATTCACACCGCGCACCCGAACCCCTTGGCGAATCCGTTTTTCACGCACCGACCCCCTTAGCGAAAATGTTAGAAATATTGGGAATATGTATGCTTTGTATATATTTCTTATCAATTATTTTTAATTCTATGTATATTAGAAATATATGTGCTTCATTTAAATGTATATTGGAAATGTTATATGTTTGTATAATGTATACTATCGAAAATGTTTATTATCGGAAATTCTATGGCGTACCCGAACCCATCGCGCACCCGAACCCCTTAGCGAATCCGTTTTTCGCGCACCGACCCCCTTAGCGAACCCTTAGCGAATCAATTCACACCGCGCACCCGAACCCCTTGGCGAATCCGTTTTTCACGCACCGACCCCCTTAGCGAAAATGTTAGAAATATTGGGAATATGTATGCTTTGTATATATTTCTTATCAATTATTTTTAATTCTATGTATATTAGAAATATATGTGCTTCATTTAAATGTATATTGGAAATGTTATATGTTTGTATAATGTATACTATCGAAAATGTTTATTATCGGAAATTCTATGGCGTACCCGAACCCATCGCGCACCCGAACCCCTTAGCGAATCCGTTTTTCGCGCACCGACCCCCTTAGCGAACCCTTAGCGAATCAATTCACACCGCGCACCCGAACCCCTTGGCGAATCCGTTTTTCACGCACCGACCCCCTTAGCGAAAATGTTAGAAATATTGGGAATATGTATGCTTTGTATATATTTCTTATCAATTATTTTTAATTCTATGTATATTAGAAATATATGTGCTTCATTTAAATGTATATTGGAAATGTTATATGTTTGTATAATGTATACTATCGAAAATGTTTATTATCGGAAATTCTATGGCGTACCCGAACCCATCGCGCACCCGAACCCCTTAGCGAATCCGTTTTTCGCGCACCGACCCCCTTAGCGAACCCTTAGCGAATCAATTCACACCGCGCACCCGAACCCCTTGGCGAATCCGTTTTTCACGCACCGACCCCCTTAGCGAAAATGTTAGAAATATTGGGAATATGTATGCTTTGTATATATTTCTTATCAATTATTTTTAATTCTATGTATATTAGAAATATATGTGCTTCATTTAAATGTATATTGGAAATGTTATATGTTTGTATAATGTATACTATCGAAAATGTTTATTATCGGAAATTCTATGGCGTACCCGAACCCATCGCGCACCCGAACCCCTTAGCGAATCCGTTTTTCGCGCACCGACCCCCTTAGCGAACCCTTAGCGAATCAATTCACACCGCGCACCCGAACCCCTTGGCGAATCCGTTTTTCACGCACCGACCCCCTTAGCGAAAATGTTAGAAATATTGGGAATATGTATGCTTTGTATATATTTCTTATCAATTATTTTTAATTCTATGTATATTAGAAATATATGTGCTTCATTTAAATGTATATTGGAAATGTTATATGTTTGTATAATGTATACTATCGAAAATGTTTATTATCGGAAATTCTATGGCGTACCCGAACCCATCGCGCACCCGAACCCCTTAGCGAATCCGTTTTTCGCGCACCGACCCCCTTAGCGAACCCTTAGCGAATCAATTCACACCGCGCACCCGAACCCCTTGGCGAATCCGTTTTTCACGCACCGACCCCCTTAGCGAAAATGTTAGAAATATTGGGAATATGTATGCTTTGTATATATTTCTTATCAATTATTTTTAATTCTATGTATATTAGAAATATATGTGCTTCATTTAAATGTATATTGGAAATGTTATATGTTTGTATAATGTATACTATCGAAAATGTTTATTATCGGAAATTCTATGGCGTACCCGAACCCATCGCGCACCCGAACCCCTTAGCGAATCCGTTTTTCGCGCACCGACCCCCTTAGCGAACCCTTAGCGAATCAATTCACACCGCGCACCCGAACCCCTTGGCGAATCCGTTTTTCACGCACCGACCCCCTTAGCGAAAATGTTAGAAATATTGGGAATATGTATGCTTTGTATATATTTCTTATCAATTATTTTTAATTCTATGTATATTAGAAATATATGTGCTTCATTTAAATGTATATTGGAAATGTTATATGTTTGTATAATGTATACTATCGAAAATGTTTATTATCGGAAATTCTATGGCGTACCCGAACCCATCGCGCACCCGAACCCCTTAGCGAATCCGTTTTTCGCGCACCGACCCCCTTAGCGAACCCTTAGCGAATCAATTCACACCGCGCACCCGAACCCCTTGGCGAATCCGTTTTTCACGCACCGACCCCCTTAGCGAAAATGTTAGAAATATTGGGAATATGTATGCTTTGTATATATTTCTTATCAATTATTTTTAATTCTATGTATATTAGAAATATATGTGCTTCATTTAAATGTATATTGGAAATGTTATATGTTTGTATAATGTATACTATCGAAAATGTTTATTATCGGAAATTCTATGGCGTACCCGAACCCATCGCGCACCCGAACCCCTTAGCGAATCCGTTTTTCGCGCACCGACCCCCTTAGCGAACCCTTAGCGAATCAATTCACACCGCGCACCCGAACCCCTTGGCGAATCCGTTTTTCACGCACCGACCCCCTTAGCGAAAATGTTAGAAATATTGGGAATATGTATGCTTTGTATATATTTCTTATCAATTATTTTTAATTCTATGTATATTAGAAATATATGTGCTTCATTTAAATGTATATTGGAAATGTTATATGTTTGTATAATGTATACTATCGAAAATGTTTATTATCGGAAATTCTATGGCGTACCCGAACCCATCGCGCACCCGAACCCCTTAGCGAATCCGTTTTTCGCGCACCGACCCCCTTAGCGAACCCTTAGCGAATCAATTCACACCGCGCACCCGAACCCCTTGGCGAATCCGTTTTTCACGCACCGACCCCCTTAGCGAAAATGTTAGAAATATTGGGAATATGTATGCTTTGTATATATTTCTTATCAATTATTTTTAATTCTATGTATATTAGAAATATATGTGCTTCATTTAAATGTATATTGGAAATGTTATATGTTTGTATAATGTATACTATCGAAAATGTTTATTATCGGAAATTCTATGGCGTACCCGAACCCATCGCGCACCCGAACCCCTTAGCGAATCCGTTTTTCGCGCACCGACCCCCTTAGCGAACCCTTAGCGAATCAATTCACACCGCGCACCCGAACCCCTTGGCGAATCCGTTTTTCACGCACCGACCCCCTTAGCGAAAATGTTAGAAATATTGGGAATATGTATGCTTTGTATATATTTCTTATCAATTATTTTTAATTCTATGTATATTAGAAATATATGTGCTTCATTTAAATGTATATTGGAAATGTTATATGTTTGTATAATGTATACTATCGAAAATGTTTATTATCGGAAATTCTATGGCGTACCCGAACCCATCGCGCACCCGAACCCCTTAGCGAATCCGTTTTTCGCGCACCGACCCCCTTAGCGAACCCTTAGCGAATCAATTCACACCGCGCACCCGAACCCCTTGGCGAATCCGTTTTTCACGCACCGACCCCCTTAGCGAAAATGTTAGAAATATTGGGAATATGTATGCTTTGTATATATTTCTTATCAATTATTTTTAATTCTATGTATATTAGAAATATATGTGCTTCATTTAAATGTATATTGGAAATGTTATATGTTTGTATAATGTATACTATCGAAAATGTTTATTATCGGAAATTCTATGGCGTACCCGAACCCATCGCGCACCCGAACCCCTTAGCGAATCCGTTTTTCGCGCACCGACCCCCTTAGCGAACCCTTAGCGAATCAATTCACACCGCGCACCCGAACCCCTTGGCGAATCCGTTTTTCACGCACCGACCCCCTTAGCGAAAATGTTAGAAATATTGGGAATATGTATGCTTTGTATATATTTCTTATCAATTATTTTTAATTCTATGTATATTAGAAATATATGTGCTTCATTTAAATGTATATTGGAAATGTTATATGTTTGTATAATGTATACTATCGAAAATGTTTATTATCGGAAATTCTATGGCGTACCCGAACCCATCGCGCACCCGAACCCCTTAGCGAATCCGTTTTTCGCGCACCGACCCCCTTAGTGAACCCGTTCGCGTCACGTACCCGAACCCTTAGCGAATCAATTCACACCGCGCACCCGAACCCCTTGGCGAATCCGTTTTTCACGCACCGACCCCCTTAGCGAAAATGTTAGAAATATTGGGAATATGTATGCTTTGTATATATTTCTTATCAATTATTTTTAATTCTATGTATATTAGAAATATATGTGCTTCATTTAAATGTATATTGGAAATGTTATATGTTTGTATAATGTATACTATCGAAAATGTTTATTATCGGAAATTCTATGGCGTACCCGAACCCATCGCGCACCCGAACCCCTTAGCGAATCCGTTTTTCGCGCACCGACCCCCTTAGTGAACCCGTTCGCGTCACGTACCCGAACCCTTAGCGAATCAATTCACACCGCGCACCCGAACCCCTTGGCGAATCCGTTTTTCACGCACCGACCCCCTTAGCGAAAATGTTAGAAATATTGGGAATATGTATGCTTTGTATATATTTCTTATCAATTATTTTTAATTCTATGTATATTAGAAATATATGTGCTTCATTTAAATGTATATTGGAAATGTTATATGTTTGTATAATGTATACTATCGAAAATGTTTATTATCGGAAATTCTATGGCGTACCCGAACCCACCGCGCACCCGAACCCCTTAGCGAATCCGTTTTTCGCGCACCGACCCCCTTAGCGAACCCTTAGCGAATCAATTCACACCGCGCACCCGAACCCCTTGGCGAATCCGTTTTTCACGCACCGACCCCCTTAGCGAAAATGTTAGAAATATTGGGAATATGTATGCTTTGTATATATTTCTTAATGTATATTGGAAATTCTATGTATATTAGAAATATATGTGCTTCATTTAAATGTATATATTTCTTATCAATTATTATTAATTCTATGTATATTAGAAATATATGTGCTTCATTTAAATGTATATTGGAAATGTTATATGTTTGTACAATGTATACTATCGAAAATGTTTATTATCGGAAATTCTATGGCGTACCCGAACCCACCGCGCACCCGAACCCCTTAGCGAATCCGTTTTTCGTGCACCGACCCCCTTAGTGAACCCGTTCGCGTCACGTACCCGAACCCTTAGCGAATCAATTCACACCGCGCACCCGATCCCCTTGGCGAATCCGTTTTTCACGCACCGACCTCCTTAGCGAAAAGGTTAGAAATATTGGGAATATGTATGCTTTGTATATATTTCTTATCAATTATTTTTAATTCTATAGATGGCGGACAACAACAACCCCGTCCCACCCATGCAAGAGGACAACAACACCCCTGTCCCACCCATGCAAGAGGACAACGACACGTTCTTTGAGAATCAACTTTTCAATATTGTAACCCAACCAATGTCTATGGATGATGTGTTGGGGATCATTGGAAGGGACGACAATATCCAGGGCGACAATGTTGCAAGGGCCGAAAATGTTGAAGGGGCCGCCAATGTCCAGGGCGAATGTGTCCAGGGCAGCACTATTGAAGGGGCCGGTAACGAGCCCTCGTCTACTCAGGTGTGTATATAGATAACATAAATTTGTACTGTACAAGTCAATTATGTATACCATCTCTATATCATCTCGTATATATGTAATTTGTGTAGGCTGCCTCTGCTTCTACAAAAAAACGATCGACCACGAAGAAGCTGAAGGATGTCAAGTTACACATCACCCGAGTGGAGGATGACGGGGAGCCAGTTGAGCCCCCAAAAGTGGCCAAGAAATTTGTATCTCAGTGCGGGGTAATTGTACGGGACAATGTGCCCATTAGTATCAGAAAATGGAAGTCCACGGACCCCACTGAGGAGTACGTGCTCCCCGATACAGAGAAGGAGATGCTATGGAGGGAATTAAAGGCAATATTCGACTGGCCTAGCACTCATGAAGCAGAACTGAGGGATTGGACAATGAAGAAGATGGCAGTTCTGTTTCAGGATTTCAAGAAGAAGTTGTACTCGCAATTTCTCAAAACCGGAGAGGCCCCGGATCCTGAGAAGTATAAGAAGATCACCAATGACGAGTGGGAAGCATTCATTGAGTACAAAACCTCCGAAGAGGGTGCAACGGCTAGCGCTAGAAACGCTGAAAACGCCGCAAATAAGAAGTACTCGCATAAGATGGGTTCGGGAGGTTACAAGGCAAGCATCGCTAAATGGGAGAAGATGGAAGAAGATCTATATGCTAGAGGCATCACTCCAGCGACACATGACTGGCCCACAAGGACCAAGCATTGGTACTATGGTCATGGAGGCACCCTAAGCCCAATCGACGGCTCCTTAGTTTTTCCCGAGGACTTGCGAGAACTAGCTCAGCGTCTCCTCGATATCATCAGGGCATCTGATAGGGGAGAATTTGTTGCCGATAGAGACAGAGATGAGCTAACCTATGCCTTAGGGAACAAGGAGCATCCTGGACGGACGCGCGGCGTAGGCACAAGCATCTCATGGAAGAAAGGTTTCCAAGAGCACGCCGCCACCTATAGAAGCCGTTCACCCGGTGCGAAAGGCCCTTTAGCACCGGGTCGTGGCTGCACCCGGTGCTAAAGGCCTCAGTCTGGCGCACAGTTACGGCCTTTCGCACCGGGTGTAGAAGACCCGGTGCGAAAGGGGGGCCTTTAGCACCGGGTCGTGGCTGCACCCGGTGCTAAAGGCCTCAGTCTGGCGCACAGTTACGGCCTTTCGCACCGGGTGTAGAAGACCCGGTGCGAAAGGGGGGCCTTTAGCACCGGGTCGTGGCTGCACCCGGTGCTAAAGGCCTCAGTCTGGCGCACAGTTACGGCCTTTCGCACCGGGTGTAGAAGACCCGGTGCGAAAGGGGGGCCTTTAGCACCGGGTCGTGGCTGCACCCGGTGCTAAAGGCCTCAGTCTGGCGCACAGTTACGGCCTTTCGCACCGGGTGTAGAAGACCCGGTGCGAAAGGGGGGCCTTTAGCACCGGGTCGTGGCTGCACCCGGTGCTAAAGGCCTCAGTCTGGCGCACAGTTACGGCCTTTCGCACCGGGTGTAGAAGACCCGGTGCGAAAGGGGGGCCTTTAGCACCGGGTCGTGGCTGCACCCGGTGCTAAAGGTCAACCCGGTGCTAAAGGAGTACCCTTATAGCCTTGGAAGATCTGCACCGGTTGGGATACCCGGTGCTAAAGCCGGTTCCCAACCGGTGCAGATGTTAATCATTCTGTTAGTGAAATGGAGGATAAGGTGACCGGGGGCGGAGAAGAAGGTGTACGTGGTGGGGAGGGTACGTCTGGAAGCGCAGCGAGGTGGCCGCCGACGGTGTAACGGATACCACGTACGTCGTCGGGTGCCGCACGGCAGGGAGCAACCGTGTCCGTGTCCGCATTCATTGATGAGCTATTGAGCTTCGGCCAGCCGGTGTATAGGAATTTTATTCAAGTGGAGCTCATTTTTTCTCCCCCCATCCAGCGAGGAAGCTGCACCCGCGCGCCAGGTTCCGTTCAATCATTCGCGCGTGTCCATGCCCTACGGCCGCCACACTGAAAGGGCCGGGGAGGGTCTGGAAGCGCGCCGCGACGACGGTGAAAGGACGTCGTCTTGGGGTCCAGGAATTATTGGTGATGCGATCCTGATCGCCGGCCGGTGATCGTGGCTCAGTTAGCAGTATAGTAGGCCTATGTACTCTATTATATGTGTGCCAGCCGGCCTGCCGTTCGGAATAGGAGAGCTCATCACTGTGAATGTGGTCTGTAGGTGGCCGGCCCCTGCTTGCTGCTTAAAACCACACACGTACAGGGCATATATGCAGCCGAGATGATCGAGGAAGCAACCGGGCAGCAGCTAGCAGTATATCAAGCAAAGGCGCGGGCCCTGTAGCGGCAACGTACTGTTGCGCCAAGCGAGACAGGCGTGGACGGCTGTGCCTGCCTCCCAGCATGGACTCGCCGGCCTCCGGTTGCAGAAAAGAAAGCGTCTGTTTCTGCATGCATGCATGCATGTATACGTACGAGGCATGCATCGGGAGAGGTGGAAATCAAACTGTCGATGCAGCTTTTTGGGGCGTGGGGACCCCACCCGCTTGTAGACGTACGTACGCCGGACTCTGGACGTATATATGCTCTTGTCCCGACGTATACGTATTCTAACAAACCACTGCATATATAGTGTACTCTCGGTGGCCAGTGCCCACCAAATAAAGGACGTGCAGTGTGAGTGTACGGCCTGCATGCATGCCACCGTGGAGCATCCAGCCTGTGCTGTGGATGCCGTATGGAACGGTCGTGGCCTGTGCGCGTGCCTCTCATGCATCTCATCCAACGCCTGCGTCGTCGTTGAATGCAGACCCATGCCTGCGCCGCACCTAGGATCGGATCGGAGCAACCAAACATATATACAGCGACACATGCATCATCGTGAATGCATAATGCAGCTAGCGGCGCCCCCCCGCGGCCAGGTGCATGCACACGTACGCGCACGCTCCAGAATTTGGGAGGTCTTGCACTCCGGTTGCATATAGTAATCGTAGTGTGATGGCACCCTCGCAGGCAGGGTTTTTTTTCTAAAAGGAGATGGTGACGCGCGCGTGCATTATTGTACTGTCGTTGCGAGTCTCTAGAGCTAGAAAGAATTGACGCAATTGCAGAATAGCTCGTCGGATGGATCTGGGACGAGGTCGTCAATCCCCGAGGAGAATTCCACTCGCCAGTACTGGAGGACGTGCCGGACAGTCCAACAAGTCGTCAATCTTAATTAAGTAGAAAATATAGTTCAAATATATATAACTCGAGTTGACATGCATGAATATCTACTTTTGTAATATATATGTCTTCTATTTTGATGAAATGTCAGCTAATATGAATATAGAGTCGGCCGAATACGCATTAGAATACATGTATTAGAATATATACGTATATAGACGTGCACGCATGGCTACTGAAAAAAGCAAAAAAAAAAGAAATCCGGGGTCTTTAGCACCGGTTTCAGGCAGCAACCGGTGCTAAAGGGCCCCTTTAGCACCGGTTATTCGACTCGGTGCTAAAGGGGTACCCCTTTAGCCTCGGATTAGTTGCACCGGGTGGGAAACCCGGTGCTAAAGGGCTTTCCTACCCGGTGTAGATGTTGATCATTCTGGTAGTGTATCGGGCCCCTCGTAGGCAACGTCGCCTTCCCACGCGCCCCATATGCTTGCCTCCCCCGCGAGGCCGTGGCCGTTTGAATCCTCTACCAGCGCCCCCATCCACCACTCCTCGTGTGATTCTACGACACCGCGCCCTGCTGAAGCATCGGAATGTCCATGTGTGTGCTCTACTTTTCTTTTCCATCCCACAGCCTCTTCGATTGATTCCTCCTCACCACATACGGGCTTCCTCAAATGATCTTGAGAGTGCGACCGCATGCGCCCTCCAACTGAATCGCAGCTGCAAGTTGAGTGTTCGGTCCTCCGACCTCCACCAGCTACGGGAGGCGACGGGAGCTGCGGGCGAACACCAAGTGCGGGGTCTGGGGGCTCGACGAGGTGTCCGTAGAGCAGCCGTCGCTGCAGTGCATCGCTGTGGCAACGAGGTGAGCATGAGGTTGTGCCGATGCTCTGCACATCGAGTCAACCATGGAGACGATCTGCACCTACCTTCCACGGCTTATGCAGGCTGAGGTGCGGTACAGGTATTCGATGGAATGTTCAAGAGTCGATGTTGCAACAACATGCTCACAGATGTCCACCACAACCTCTCATTGGTCAAGCCTGCCGTGCAAATTGAGGGGACAAACAGAATCACAGTGGACAGCAGCGCCGATTCACGCGATTCCACTACCCACCCTGACCCATCCTTGGCTGCATCTTCAATTCTAGGAACGCAGGCATGGATGCTGATGCGGAAAAGCTGATGACTCCAACCGTCTGCTCCTCTTTATGCCATTCGCATGCTATGTGCTGCCAAAAAAAAATCAGGATCTTTATTTTCTTGAAATGTTATCTTGCATGGTCTAATCAACTTGATCTATTCATTTGATTTGATGCAGGTGAAATCAAGAAACAAATATTTAAGAGGACTACCACTTTTTTTCAACATGAGAAAGGTAACTGAAGCACTCTTGCTCTATTGAGTACAACGACATATGCAATAAGATTTGCAATTTACTTTTGAAACTTTATGCTAAGAATAATATAATCAAAGCTATGCTGAGAAAATTATAAGTTGTATTATTGCAACCGATGAACCGATCATACACATAACTGCAAGTTGCAGCTGCATTCCTTGCAGGCTGTGTCTGAACAGGATTCCTAGCATATGCAATAACTCGCCCTGTTGGTTTGGCATATCAGCAACCAGACATTAGTACTTTTCTCTCAGAACAAATCAGCCACCAGCCAGCAGTATCTTTCTCTCAGAACAAATCAGCACCAGCCACCAGTGAGACGAATAGAGCGGTCGTTGTTACTCGTACTCATACAACATGGTCAGACTAATATCTTGACGAGGTATCTGCTCTTCAATGGGATCACTGACGGTAATACGTAGTTACTAAACTTTTGTTACTTTGTTGGTCGTTAGCATCAAAGCAGACTGCTTATCCATACACATGCCTTTCTGTTGTAGTTGCAAATTGTCTGCTTTTGTTTATCTTTACGACAAATAGTATGCATTAACAACAATGTTAACTATACCACAATAGCTCCATGCTATATTCCTAATATACCAAGGTCCCTCACAGAGCCAATCATTCTAGCTATGCCTATCTCTAATCTCATAACTTACATTTAATTCATATAGGTCATAATGTACTAAATCTCAAGTAAACTTTGATAATCAAGTGTTCTTTGTCTCCAGATAGGTTCACCTATGGGAATCTCAAGTTTTCCAGTAAGGTAAGAAAGTTGTCAAGCCTCATTATTCACTACCAGATGTTGGGGACGACCGTAAGGGGTCCCCTAACCTAAGGGATGATCACCATTGAAAGACACAAACAAACCACTACCAAGTCTCCACAAACCGGAAAGGGTCTAAGCGCACAAAGTCCACGGCCCTTCGTGAAGGACCCGATGCGCGCACCCCATCTCCACCTCAATCGAGGGTGCCGGCCCCCCTCGAGCGAATAGCAAACTCCGCCTCGATCGAGGCCTCCTTAGTCGAGCCCTGCGTGACCCTCGATTCGAATAAATCCGCCTCGCTCGAGGCTACCCCTCTACCAACGGAGCGCGCGCCTGTCTGCTCTGCTGACAGGCGCTTTCAATGCCTCGTGCTGCCACGGGACGCCGAAGTCAAAAGGTAAATTGCGGGCCATCCCGCACAGACGATGTGACCTGGATCGTGTCCGCCAACTCTGGACACTGTGCAGCCATTCCCAACACCGTGCAGGCCTGTGAGGCCCTGTGCGGTCTTGTGCTGCCAACCCCCATGCTAACCCCATGACGAAGCCCTTGATAAGGCATGGGAAAACCCTCAAATGGATGTACAGGCGATGACTCGGCACGGACGCCGGTCAGCACGGCCCCTCGAAGTCACTCTGGGACAGGTACAGGGACATGTACTTTCTACAGGAGCCGCCACACCGCCCATTGGAGCTGGAGGACGCCCACTGTGGCAGAACCGTTTAGCTTAAACTGGTTCAAATGCACTAGTCACTGTCCCATGATAGTCAAGGACTTGATGCATATGAAACAGTGTAAACCCGGTATCCGTCAGGTACCCGCAGGCATCTGAAACACCACTTACTGAGCAGAACTCCATGTATACATGATCACTTGCATAGGAAGCTTTCAACAGACATTACAAACTTTACAAAAATATAGAAGAGTACTAGTTATTACAAATTGAAGTGTACTGCTAAAGTAAAGACGGTCCTCAGAGTTTTGAAGTAACAAGATTTAACAAAAGCTAAAGTGGTAAAGGCCTAAATTTTTCAACAAAACATCTGCGTCAAGAGAACACGTAGACCCTTCGTGTCTCTTGGCCTTCAGGAAACCTCTAAGCTTGATCCCCCTTCTCCTCTGCAGCAATTGTAGTATATTGAGTACGGGGGTACTCAGCAAGGCTTAACCGCCAATTTAGTATAAGAATAAACAAGACTCCAGTATGCAAGGCTATATAGTGGACTGGCATTGATGTTTTGCAAAAAGGCTTACTAGAGTTAGTCCTTATACTTTCAAGATTTTTAATCATGTTGTAGTTGAATCCTTCAATTCTAAGTTAGAAAGAAAACCACATTTTACCACCAAGATCCTATATGATAATCCAGAAAATTTCTTAACATTGCTCCTCATGATCTTACTATATTGTTCATCAGCAATCAAGCGGTATTCATATCGAGAAGTGCCACGGTCATGACCAATTTTTTTATCCTGCAGGGTAAAGACCTAATCACACGACACGTGCGCGAACCGTCGGACCACACGCGGCAACCTTTCGCTCATATTACTTCCAGAGATCGAAAATATCCTTGCCAGGGTCCAGAAGTGCATCCCCATAAGCGGCCCCACGTCTGGCCTGACCCACTTATGAGTTTCAGACTACACTCCCGCCTACTGCCTCTCTCCGACTGGGCAAGCCATAGTTCCAATTCCGGTGTAACTGAGTTACATCAGTTTACTGGCCCCATTCTTCCAGTATGTGATTAGTACGTTCAAAACTTGACCTCTGGTCAACAACTACTGAGTCCTTGACCAAACTTTTATAGTTGGATGGGGCTAGCCTATAAGCTCAATCATAAACAAAGCCTTCACAAATCCTCGCCCAACTCAATAAGTGTAACTTCAAAATTTTATGTGATTATCACAGTGATTGGTCCTAAGTTTGTATTGGTAGAACTCATTAAGCTTGACTAAGCCAGTTTGAAGGATCTTTTTGAAGAGGTGGCAAAGATATCCTTAATCAAGGTGGGCATGTAATCAAAGAGGTTTCTTTGCAATTCCTGGACTTAATGCAAGTACTAAAATAATTTGGACATATGAAATAATAGGTGTTGATGCTCCGGTGCTTGCCTGGATCAGTAGTGGGGTTAGTATCGTCAGTAGGGGCTTCAGGCTCTTGCTCCACTACGATGACTTCCTCAAACTCCTGAGTTTCTTCTCGTTGGAGTTCGATGAACTCAGGCTCCTCAAACTCGGTATCTATATGCCATGAATGCAAGTGCAAAAGTTTAGAAAAACTAGCTATACAAATTTCCTTCACGATAAAGTTGCAAGCCAAAAAAATAAAAGCACCCAACTAATCCTTATAAAGATTTTCCCTAAATTTAGAACCATTAAAATTATTTTAGAAACCT
The DNA here is from genome assembly GCA_900205405.1 of Echinochloa crus-galli. NCBI lineage: Eukaryota > Viridiplantae > Streptophyta > Magnoliopsida > Poales > Poaceae > Echinochloa > Echinochloa crus-galli. The sequence goes on along the minus strand of OAMR01000131.1, from coordinate 1,245,451 downwards.
TTAAAAGAATTTCTTGAATTATTTTCATACTATAAATAATATTATCTTGAATATTGTAATTTATTTTTAATATGAAATAAAAGTCCTTTCCATATTTTTATTTAGGTAGAAACTCTATAGATTTATTTAAATGCTTTAAAGAAACACACTAAAATAACTTAACTTTTTATTTCTACTTTTGCAAAAGTTATCATTTTTCATGTACAGAGAAAAATCTAAAAAAGCTAACAAAATTAGTTTCATAATTTTTGGATACCTAAATAAATTACAGTGAAATAAACAAGGTTTCAACATTTTTAAACAAAAGAAAACGGTTAACTTAATTAACTTAGCACAAAACCTCCTGCGAAGATTAAATCCACGCAAACAAGTCCTCCCGCGCCTAACTATCATCTTTTCACTGATAACCCCCTAGAAGAAACTAAATGTTTACAATCAGGTCCTCCTGATCTTAATCCAACCCGGGCGGCGGTCGGCCGGCTCGATCTCGCCGACGGCGAGGTCTCCGGCGACGGGAAGTGCTACATAAGCATCAGCTTGGCACGATGAGCACTCCTATGGGCCATACCCTTAGTAACGGTGACCGGACAGAGATGCACGACGGCGGCAGCGGCGGCGCTCTCCTCGAGTTCGCCGGCCGGCTCGTCGGCAATGGAACAAGGGTCCTGAGCTAGCGCTCGAGCTTCACCGAGACTTCCTCTACGCGCTGCACCCATAGCAAGTTGCTCTACAAGACCGGAGCAAGGCTACCCTCATCGGCGGTCATGGCACGGTTATGGCTAGCGGCGGCGCCAGCGTTCTAGAGCAACGGCGAGCTTTGGCTCTACTCTAGCTGGCACAATAGCATCGCCCATGCTTCCTAAAGAAGGTGTGCAAGCAGCAAGCCGTGCTCGACGGCCAGAGCTTAGCTCCCCACGGTAGTGGCCATGGCGCGGCGGCGCTCTGCGGCGGCGCACACGTTCCGGCCAGCCGAGTCGCTGCCTCAGGCTTGGTGCTGCCCCTAGAGCTTCGTGAGCATACAAGGAGTCCAACTATAGCCTTAGAATGGATTAACAGCTGCGCAAAGGTACTTCCCCTCGATGGCCTATCTTGGAGCTGTCGGCGGCGGCTGGAGGAGGAAGATGACGGCGCACGACGGCGTGGGGCTCCGGGGTTGAACTTGGGCCGGTTGGGGAGGGAGCTGGGGCGGTGGTGGTGTTGTGGATGAGCGGAATCAAATGGCAGCGCAGCGACGGCAAGGAATTTGGCAGGACAGAGGTGGTGGGTTTAGGGTTTAGGGTTTAGGGTTTTTAGGGTTTAGGGTTTAGGCTTTAGGATTTTAGGGTTTAGGGTTTAGGGTTTAGGGTTTAGGGTTTTTTCAACGGCGAGCGTGAAAGCGATGGCGAGGGAGAATTGAAGATGGCGAGGTATATATTTGAATTCTCACCGTGCTAATCACTTCTACCGCCTGTGTGCTACCTTGAGGACTCATCGGCGCGTGGCAACGGTGAAAAACGCCGGAGGTCAAAGCGGTGGAAACCGCGGCGGCTCTGCCGTGCCTGCTCTGCTATTATTCCCATTCCTGCTCTTCTTCTCCTCTTTTCTTCTCTGAATCTTGCAGCCTAGATCATGATTTGATACATGAAGTGCTCAATCTCCCTTAAGCAAAGTTGTAGCCGGTACATCAAGCTTTAATTCTTGTTTAGACCTTCGGTGCTCAAACTTAATTGTTGGAGAGAAAAATTGCTCTGAAGATTGGCGGTTTATACTGAACGTCTGGGTTCAGTTCGTCAGTAACTGATTGACCCAATGACAGTGCAAGATTCAAACTTTGGTGCTCCAATTTAATTAGCAAATAATAACTTCCTTGATCATGAAGTGGTTCTTTTGGATTCGGCACAATTTCTCTTATTTGTCAAATTTGGCCAAATTTCATCCAAATTTGAAATTCGGCTTGAGTTTCTCACTAACTTTCTTTTACTTGAGCATTTGCACTTGTGCCCTTTATAACCATCTCCAGAACTTGATTAAGTGTTAAGATTGTTTTGTTCTTCTTAAACATCATGGATGTTACACCCACCGATTTGCGCCGGGCAGAAGGATCCGCAAGTAAGACAGCCACGCCCGGCGCCATGCTCTCTAGGGCCCAATGATTGTAGACTCCACTGTGCAACACACATGTCTCAGCCCCTCCTGGAGACCCCCAGCCAGAAGGATCCGCCGATGCCGCAACGCTGGCCGGATGCAAATCAGGGGCAAAACAACGCACCTAGATCGCAACAACACATCCGCTCCCCCTGATATTGGCACTTGCCTCAATCAACCTTAGACACTTTGGAATTGGAGGCCTCACCTCCTCTCCCGCCTTGCTTGTAAACCCCTACTACGACCAACCTGGTGCAATATAATACAGTGCACGCACAGCCTTTGCTGGACGTACGGCCCCGTGGCCGGAACCAGGATACATCTTATCTCATTGTGTTAGCCTTCGCATCAACCATCGAGAGACAGGATGCATGGCATTTTTACTAGTTAGTGTCGGGTCACGAATTCGAACACTGAAACCAGATTTCCCTAAATGGCAATCAAATGATTTTATCAGCACACCCTACTATGACCAACCTGGTGCAATATAATACAGTGCATGCACACTCTTTGCTGGACGTACGGCCCCGTGGCCGGAACCAGGATACATCTTATCTCATTGTATTAGCCTTCCCATCAACCATCGAGAGACAGGATGCATAGCATTTTTACTAGTTAGTGTCGGGTCACGAATCCAAACACTGAAACTCGATTTCCCTAAATGGCAATCAAATGATTTTATAAGCAGGGCTCTTTTGTATTCACAAGACCATGACATAGGAAGAACCTATATCTCCCATGGGAATCTGCAGAGCGAACCATCCAAGGCCAGCTACAGTATGTGAAAGCCACCTTTAGAAATCACAGTGTTGTAAAGAGGGTGCTACTATTTGATGAGGACATCACCGCCAACGATACAACCACGCCATCTTATGCTATCATTGCTGGTCCTATTACCCGTGCTCGTGCTAGACAACTTAATCATCTGGTGAGTTCACTCCTGAGTTCATGTTCATCATATTTAGAATGTGGAGATCCGTGCACTCTTGTTTTGCTTAGGAATCATGGAGAGGATCGAGAAGGAAAAGGATTCACGCAGGCTAGTTTCAGACTGCAGAAAAACTTCAACTTGTGATGGACGCCACGGTCGCATTCTTACTCGGATTGGGACGTTCAAGTACTTCACGGAAAGATTATCAAGTCTACTTTCCAACGGATCTGACCGCGTGTCCATATCTTTTTGGAGTTGGCCAGAATCGTCTATTTGTGCATATAAGTTTTCTGCCCATGATGCTGCGTCATCTTATTTTGGCCCAATGGTCCGTGTATCATGTAGAGTCCACTATGAATGCTTTCTAGGGTTGGAGCATGACCCCATCACCCCTGTTGTCATCCTCCCTTGTCTTATACCCCTTAGCTGCCGCCAAGAACACTTGGGTTTTGTTTAGATCAAGTTTAGCCATTGCTACTTGCTTGTCAGCGCGCGTGCTGGTCCAGTCGCCCGTCTTCGAGTCTTCGAAACCCCACTTTGATTGTGATTGAGTTTCAGATTGAAAACTTCATTCCGATCTAGTATTTTTAGTACTTGTCCTATACTTGTTCTTGCTAGTTCTTCAATTGCTTGTAGAACAGGTGCCCTCGTGGCCAGGTGATGCGCTTCCATAAGATCACAACATCCATAGGAGGTGGTGTATCAGTTGCTAAGGTGTAGCGTCCTCTGGAAGGCTATAGTTGGGCCGTGAATGTCATATTGTCTAATCGAGTTATCTTCCAGTCCTCTCATTGAAAGATCGGGCACAAACCATAGCGGGTTCCCATCAGTTGGTATCAGAGGGAGGTTTATCGGTGGGAGATTATAAATCCTTTGTTTTTTAATTTCCTATAGTCCACAAAAGCCCAAAAAATAGTAGATTAGTTTTACCGTGATCCTACAAACCCTTTGAGCCTTTGCTAGTACTGCTTAGTTAGGGCTTGTTGAGTTTTCGGTTGCATGGGTCATGTTGAGTTGCTGGTCTTAGTTCTGGTCATTTAGAGTTTCCAGTTCTTGTCACATTTCGGTCACGGCTATGTGCGGTCGTTCTGTTCCTATGTTGGCGAATTTGAGTACTCTTTGGTGAACTAGTCTGACCAGGAATCTGCTGGTTGCGAGAAGGGGGAAACCAAACCGCACACCGTGTTGAAGTCTGAGTTGCAATCGATTTTGGAGTCCGATTTGCTAGCCACGCAGGTTACTTAATTGGCGATTGTTGTATTGTGTATCTATCCTCAATGTGTTACAGAAAGGCAACGGTACTTCATATCCCCATACTCAACCTCTCCAAGTTTGTCGATATAGACCAGTTCACCTTACTCTAGAGAGAGAGAAAGAGAGTTTGTGTGGTGATTGGCTGTTTGGGATCCTCTTTGTTCATATATTCAATTTTGAGGACCCCCGGAAAAAAAGAAAATAAAAAAGAAACAAAAAAAGAAAAAAAGAAAAAAAAAGAGAAGAAGCAAAACAAAAAGAAGAAAGAAAGGGGCTGATCAATGTGATTGTTTTCGATGGTGCGTTGTGACTTCCTTTGTGTCCAGGCTCGCGTCTCTAGAACGATCTCGGCAAGGACTAGCACAGTACCGCCGTTGAACGATTATTCAGCTTGCTTTGTTTTAACTAACGTGGTGCTAGCTATTCCTTGTTTTCAGCCCACCTATAGCTCCACATATCCGACTACAGCTTGACAGGTCTTGTTGCTGCGGCACGGATACAATTCATTCCAGGTTTCCAAACTTGTTGGTAGTCGTACCCTCCTGTCGAGCAAGGTAAGGATTGGGAGAGCTTGTATAACAAGTTGAGAGTGGGCGCCTTATAGTACCTACATCCTATTAGCTGTAGGGATTTTATTTCTTCATCTGTTTCTCTTGTTGCCACTATTTGTTTAACCATGACAGACTCTCAAGATGATGGTGATGGACCTCAAAGTTACAAGACTCCATAGTCTCCTCGCACCAAAGGCATCATACAACATTTTGAAACGTTGGTGAAGAAGCACAACGAGGGGATTGATAATGACTTGATGCTGATGAATGACAAGATTGGGCAATTGGATGCCTCACAGATTGCAACCAATAGCAAGATTACAAAGATGGAGGCATCAGTGGCTCGTATGGACAAGAGTCTTGCTGCACTTTCGAGGCGATTTGATATCATGCATGCTAAAACTAACGGCGAGCGTGATGGAGATGACAAGAAGGATGGCAAGAAGAATGACAACGAGGAAGAAAGTGGTGATGACAATGCATATAGTGCAAATACTGAAGTCGAAGACAAAGAACCTAGTAGCCATCGGCTACGTCATAATCGCCGAGGTATGGGTGGTCATCATCGACATGAGGTACATGGTAATGATGATGCTTTCAGTAAGATTAAATTTAAAATACCTCCTTTTGATGGTAAATATGATCATCATGCTCATATTACTTGAGAAGTTGTTGTTGATAAAAAAATTGCATGCCATGAATTTCCTGAAGCTACATGTGTTAGGGTTGCAACTAGTGAGTTTACTGAATTTGCTTATGTTTGGTGGATAGAACATGGTAAAAAAACATCCTAATAACATGCAACAAACTTGGGATTCTTTAAAACGGGTCATGCAGGCTAGATTTGTTCCTTCTTATTATGCACGTGATCTGTTACATAAGTTGCAGCAATTGAGACATGGTGCTAAAAGTGTAGAAGAATATTATCAAGAATTACAAATGGGTATGCTGCGTTGTCAAATAGAGGAGGGTGAGGAATCTGCTATTGCTAGATTTGTGGGAGGGCTAAATAGAGAAATTTGGGATATTGTTGAATACAAAGATTATAATAGCATAACGAAATGTTTTCATATTGCTTGTAAAGCTGAAAGAGAAGCGCAGGGACAACGTGCAGGTGCAAGGTCTAATGTTTTTGTAGGAAAATCAGCACCATGGCAGCAGCGTACGACTACTTCCTTGACCAGGCGTGCACCTCCCCCAACTCCATCGCCGAGTCGTTCAGCACCACTATCTCCTTCCAGCGACAAGACATGTGTTGTTCGCACAAATTCAGCAACAAAATCTGCCCCAAAACCAGCCGGTAGTACTTCCTCAGTTGCCTCCACTGGTAGAACAAGAGATATCTAGTGTCACCGGTGCAAGGGTTATGGGCATGTGCAGCGTGATTGCCCAAACAAGCGAGCTCTGGTGGTTAACAATGATGGTGGGTATTCCTCTGCTAGTGTTTTTGATGAACAAACATTTGCTTTGCTTGCGGCTGATGATGCAGGTACTGAGGAGCCACTAGACGAACATATTAGTGCGAAAGATGCGGAGCATTATGAGAGCCTCATTGTGTAGCGTGTGCTTAGTGCACAAATGGAGAAGGCAGAGCAAAATCAGCGGCATATATTGTTCCAAACCAAGTGTGTAATTAAAGAGCGTTCATGCCGCTTGATCATTGATGGAGGCAGCTGCAACAACTTGGCTAGCATCGACATGGTGGAGAAACTTTCACTAACTGTCACACTCGGATTTTCACAAAACCTGAATGCGGCCATATGTGTGCCGAGGAAGACCACAGAACATATACAACGAACAAATATGATAAACAAAGTACAAATGCTCGAAAGGAAATAGTTTACATCAGAGTATAACATAAATATTTATTACAGCGGAAGTCTATAACTCTCAACTAGAGCGGAGCCGTAGTCCACAGGGACTCTGACTGGGAGAGCGCAACTCAGAAGTACGGCAGGTCCTCAGGGAAATAAGCAGCAGTCTCATGCTCAGCCCAATCTGTTTACCCATCCGGGATTTTGTTGAATAAATGGCAAGTGTAAGTAAACAATTACTTAGCAAGTATAGCACGGGTATGAAGGCTCAAAATAGGCTAGACACGGCTTAACTGCATTAGCATTTTAGTTGGTTCATTTTAACATTTAACAAATTACTACAAGTGAATGAAACCCGGTTGTAACCCAGTTAATTAAGTATAAGTGACAATAATCGTAAATAAACATCATCGTCTATCATAAAAGGATCCAGGCCGCTCGTGACCCTGAGCAAGGCTATCATGATATATTTTACACTCTGCAGAGGTTTTTCCCTTTACCCACCAGTCGCGTAAAAGTTCAAAGGAACTTTGCACCCAACCACGACATCAACACTTCCGAGGTGTGACTGCATAGGGACGCTATGAGGTTTTTTACAAGACACCCTAACGAAACAGTAGCCACTATGGTACAACACATGCAGCATGATCCAAGGCACCGAGATTGACTGACTCTCAGGGCGCAGCGATAAGAGGGTCAATGGCGTCCAGAGCGCGGGCACGCATGCCGACAGGTAAAAGAGCGTGATGTGCGGAGTTCCCATACCACAGGGACTCCCAACATGGGACTGTGCCTGACTAGACATAGCCGACGGTACCACCATCCTCGGTGGATCAAACCATACTCTCACGAGTGCTTCCCAGCCGTCGGCCCCGTCGGTAACTACTGTCAAGCTAGAGCCGTACAAGTTACTTGACCAAGACCAGAGCCATAATAGTTCTAGCGGTGGCGACAGGCTCCTGGGTTGCCGCTTTAAGAACCGGACCTTACGGAGAGACACTAGAGCAAAACACATAGCACATGCTCTAGCTCCCTAAACTAAGTTGCTAAAAAGCAAGTTAGGTAGCAAGGATTGTCTGTGCTATAACTTGCCTTTCTTGAAGTGCTGCTGCGAGTCCTGCTCCGGAAAGTCCTCACCGAGCTCGAACTCCAAAGCTAACGGCTCACCGACTGGACACGAAGCACCACACATGCATACACGCATACCAATACATGCAAACATATAATAATCTATTAGAACAATACACCAAATAGTAGAAACAGTACAAATAAATCTTTTAGAAATGTTCTACGCTTCACTACGAACACATGAGCGCGAAAATCACACTAATCGGAGCTAGAACGAAAAAGATATGACAAATCTAAGTTCTAGGGACCTGCTGGCAAGATTTAAAAGTTTCCAGGGGCTTATTTTGAAGAAACCAGGGACCTATACGTAATTACACGTTAAAACCCGAGGGCCAACGCGTAAAACCGACTAAAAGGACGGCGGGTTATAATTTTTTTGTTTCGAAACTGTACTCCAGTTTTGTTAACCGGGGACATGAAATTGTCTCTTGAATTTAAGCAGGCATTTATTTTCTATGTACCTCAAGTAATCTTCTTCAGTATAATGAATATGAATGCATCCTGTGTTTTCTTGCCTTCCATTCTGACAAGTAAAGACCATATAAGTGGCAATGATGGTTGTGAGAACCAGAACTGAAGTTTGATATATTCTGGCTTAAAAGGATTAGGATATCTCTTTTTCAAAAAAATATTGCATTTGTGCTGACACTTGGTTGTTGTTACAATTTCATAATTTTTTAATCTGCTTTGTTCATGGCCATTTGGTACCTTGTACAAATGATGGACCTTTTGTAGTTTGTAAATCACGGTGGATGGATCGAAGGGGATGTACAATTTCAAGTGCAGTAAAGTTGTCTGTTGTTTTTGGCAGTCGATGATATCCACTTGAGTATAGCCAGTTTTATGCTCTTCTTAAGTAATGCCCAAATTCCATGTCTTGTGTAGGGCGACTCAGAATTTGGATGCAGTTCAAAAAGATTATTATATATACAAAAAAAATTGCTAGGGTATACCACCACAAGAGCAACAATTTTTTGTTTCTCATGGGAATTAAAATATATGCATTAGTTCTTCTTGACGCTCATGCAGAATGTGTTGAATGTATACTTTACAAGCTTTGTTGTTGTGTTTAATGTATACTTGTTGTTATGCAAATTCATTCAGACTAATCTGCAAATAGTTATACACATCATTCAGGGTATATCACATTGTCATTCTGCTATTGTTTCAATTTTTTGTTTCCCATGGAAATTAAAATATCTCTACTAATTCATGTTGTCGCTGATGCAGACCGATTTGTTGAGGATTTACCTTTCTGCTGCTGTGTTGTTTTGCTTTTGATTGGATTTTGGGTCCTGTTCAACCTGTTCCATCCCCAAAACTTTGAAGGTAAAGCATAATCCGAGTTAATCCCTTCTTGCATTGTTTTACTTCTTGCAACTTTGCCAATACTATCTGCTTCTTGCTTTTGTAGAATTTATAGCCCTGCATGTATCACTTTAGTTAATCATAATAGTAGTTTTTTTAATGTTCAAGGATGTTCATATGGACATCATTCACGGTCTACCACATTGTCAGGCACCGAGATTGACTGACTCTCAGGGCGCAGCAATAAGAGGGTCAATGGCGTCCAGAGCGCGAGCACGCATGCCGATAAGTAAAAGAGCGTGACGTGCAGAGTTCCCATACCACAGGGACTCCCGACACAAGACTGTGCCTGACAAGACATATCCGACGGTACCCCCGTCCTCGGTGGATCAAACCATACTCTCACGAGTGCTTCACAGCCGTCGGCCCCGTCGGTAACTACTGTCAAGCTAGAGCCGTACAAGTTACTTGACCAAGCTCGAAGTGCTGCTGTTGCTGCTGCGAGTCCTGCTCCGGAAAGTCCTCACCGAGCTCGAACTCCAAAGCTAACGGCTCACCGACTGGACAACAAGCACCACACAAGCATACCCAATACATGCAAACAAATAATAATCTATTAGAACAGTACACCAAACAGTAGAAACAGTACAAATAAAGCTTTTAGAAATGTTCTACGCTTCACTACGAACACATGAGCGCGAAAATCACACTAATCGGAGCTAGAACGAAAAAGATATGACAAATCTAAGTTCTAGGGACCTGCTAGCAAGATTTAAAAGTTTCCAGGTGCTTATTTTGAAGAAACCAGGGACCTATACATAATTACGCGTTAAAACCCGAGGGCCAACGCGTAAAACCGACTAAAAGGACGGCGGGTTATAATTTTTTGTTTCGAAACTGTACTCCAGTTTTGTTAACCGGGGACATGAAATTGTCTCTTGAATTTAAGCAGGCATTTATTTTCTATGTACCTCAAGTAATCTTCTTCAGTATAATGAAGATGAATGCATCCTGTGTTTTCTTGCCTTCCATTCTGACAAGTAAAGACCATGCAGTTTTATGCTCTTCTTAAGTAATGCCCAAATTCCATGTCTTGTGTAGGGCGACTCAGAATTTGGATGCAGTTCAAAAAGATTATTATATATACAAAAAAAATTGCTAGGGTATACCACCACAAGAGCAACAATTTTTTGTTTCTCATGGGAATTAAAATATATGCATTAGTTCTTCTTGACGCTCATGCAGAATGTGTTGAATGTATACTTTACAAGCTTTGTTGTTGTGTTTAATGTATACTTGTTGTTATGCAAATTCATTCAGACTAATCTGCAAATAGTTATACACATCATTCAGGGTATATCACATTGTCATTCTGCTATTGTTTCAATTTTTTGTTTCCCATGGAAATTAAAATATCTCTACTAATTCATCTTGTCGCTGATGCAGACCGATTTGTTGAGGATTTATATTTCTGCTGCTGTGTTGTTTTGCTTTTGATTGGATTTTGGGTCCTGTTCCGCCCAAAACTTTGAAGGTAAAGCATAATCCGAGTTAATCCCTTCTTGCATTGTTTTACTTCTTGCAACTTTGCCAATACTATCTGCTTCTTGCTTTTGTAGAATTTATAGCCCTGCATGTATCACTTTAGTTAATCATAATAGTAGTTTTTTTAATGTTCAAGGATGTTCATATGGACATCATTCACGGTCTACCACATTGTCAGGCACCGAGATTGACTGACTCTCAAGGCGCAGCAATAAGAGGGTCAATGGCGTCCAGAGCGCGGGCACGCATGCCGATAATTAAAAGAGCGTGACGTGCGGAGTTCCCATACCACAAGGACTCCCAACACGGGACTGTGCCTGACAAGACATAGCCGACGGTACCACCATCCTCGGTGGATCAAACCATACTCTCACGAGTGTTTCACAGCCGTCGGCCCCGTCGGTAACTACTGTCAAGCTAGAGCCGTACAAGTTACTTGACCAAGATGAGAGCCATAATAGTTCTAGCGGCTGCGATAGGCTCCTGTGTTGCCGCTTTAAGAACTGGACCTGGAGAGACACTGGGGCAAAGCACACAGCACATGCCCAGTTCCCTAAACCATGTTGCTAAAAAGCAAGTTTTAACATTATCATTGAAGTGAACCATTAGATGAAGATTAAAAATTAAACATTGGCGACAGTAGCTGCGCATAGCAAAGATTCTACCCATATGCATAAGCCCAAGGTTATCAAGGTACAGGATATACAAAACTAGGTACAACCTTAATGGGACATCAATTTAGACACATGCATATGAAAGTAAATGTATGTAAAAAGTGTGTTTAGGTAGCAAGGATTGTCCGTGCTCTAACTTGCCTTCCTCGAAGTGCTGCTGCTACTGCGAGTCCTGCTTCGGAAAGTCCTCACCGAGCTCGAACTCCAAAGCTAACGGCTCACCGACTGGACACGAAGCACCACACCTGCATACACGCATACCAATACATGCAAACAAATAATAATCTATTAGAACAGTACACCAAACAGTAGAAACAGTACAAATAAAGCTTTTAGAAATGTTCTACGATTCACTACGAACACATGAGCGCGAAAATCACACTAATCGGAGCTAGAACGAAAAAGATATGACAAATCTAAGTTCTAGGGACCTGCTAGCAAGATTTAAAAGTTTCCAGGGGCTTATTTTGAAGAAACCAGGGACCTATACATAATTACGCGTTAAAACCTGAGGGCCAACGCGTAAAACCGACTAAAAGGACGGCGGGTTATAATTTTTTGTTTCGAAACTGTACTCCAGTTTTGTTAACCGGGGACATGAAATTGTCTCTTGAATTTAAGCAGGCATTTATTTTCTATGTACTTCAAGTAATCTTCTTCAGTATAATGAATATGAATGCATCATGTGTTTTCTTGCCTTTCATTCTGACAAGTAAAGACCATAACCATGTAAGTGGCAATGATGGTTGTGAGAATCAGAACTGAAGTTTGATATATTCTGGCTTAAAAAGATTAGGATATCTCTTTTTCAAAAAAATATTGCATTTGTGCTGACACTTGGTTGTTGTTACAATTTCATAATTTTTTAATCTGCTTTGTTCATGGCCATTTGGTACCTTGTACAAATGATGGACCTTTTGTAGTTTGTAAATCACGGTGGATGGATCGAAAGGGATGTACAATTTCAAGTGCAGTAAAGTTGTCTGTTGTTTTTGGCAGTCGATGAAATCCACTTGAGTATAGCCAGTTTTATGCTCTTCTTAAGTAATGCCCAAATTCCATGTCTTGTGTAGGGCGACTCAGAATTTGGATTCAGTTCAAAAAGATTATTATATATACAAAAAAAATTGCTAGGGTATACCACCACAAGAGGAACAATTTTATGTTTCTCATGAGAATTAAAATATATGCATTAGTTCTTCTTGACGCTCATGCAGAATGTGTTGAATGTATACTTTACAAGCTTTGTTGTTGTGTTTCATGTATACTGGTTGTTATGCAAATTCATTCAGACTAATCTGCAAATAGTTATACACATCATTCAGGGTATATCACATTGTCATTCTGCTATTGTTTCAATTTTTTGTTTCCCATGGAAATTAAAATATCTCTACTAATTCATCTTGTCGCTGATGCAGACCGATTTGTTGAGGATTTACCTTTCTGCTGCTGTGTTGTTTTGCTTTTGATTGGATTTTGCGTCCTGTTCCATCCCCAAAACTTTGAAGGTAAAGCATAATCCGAGTTAATCCCTTCTTGCATTGTTTTACTTCTTGCAACTTTGCCAATACTATCTGCTTCTTGCTTTTGTAGAATTTATAGCCCTGCATGTATCACTTTAGTTAATCATAATAGTAGTTTTTTTAATGTTCAAGGATTTTCATATGGACATCATTCAGGGTCTACCACATTGTCAGGCACCGGGATTGACTGACTCTCAGGGCGCAGCGATAAGAGGGTCAATGGCGTCCAGAGCACGGGCACGCATGCCGACAATTAAAAGAGCGTGACGTGCGGAGTTCCCATACCACAGGGACTCCCAACACGGGACTGTGCCTGACAAGACATAGCCGACGGTACCACCATCCTCGGTGGATCAAACCATACTCTCACGAGTGCTTCACAGCTGTCGGCCCCGTCGGTAACTACTGTCAAGCTAGAGCCGTACAAGTTACTTGACCAAGGCGAGAGCCATAATAGTTCTAGCTGTGGCGACAGGCTCCTGTGTTGCCGCTTTAAGAACTGGACCTTAGGGAGAGACACTGGAGCAAAGCACACAGCACATGCTCCAGTTCCCTAAACCATGTTGCTAAAAAGCAAGTTTTATCATTAATATTGATGTGAACCATTAAGTCATAATTAACAAATAAATAGTGGTGACAGTAGCTACGCATAGCAAAGATACTACCCATATGCAGTAATCCCAAGGTGACAAGGACACGAGTATACAAGCTAGGTTCAACCTTAAAAGGACATCAATTTAGACACATGCATATGAAAGTAAATGGATGTAAAGAGTGTGTTTAGGTAGCAAGGATTGTCCATGCTCTAACTTGCCTTCCTCGAAGTGCTGCTGCTGCTACTACGAGTCCTGCTCCGGAAAGTCCTCACCGAGCTCGAACTCCAAAGCTAACGGCTCACCGACTGGACACGAAGCAGCACACATGCATACACGCATACCAATACATGCAAACAAATAATAATCTATTAGAACAGTACACCAAACAGTAGAAACAGTACAAATAAAGCTTTTAGAAATGTTCTACGCTTCGCTACGAACACATGAGCGCGAAAATCACACTAATCGGAGCTAGAACGAAAAAGATATGACAAATCTAAGTTCTAGGGACCTGCTGGCAAGATTTAAAAGTTTCCAGTGGCTTATTTTGAAGAAACCAGGGACCTATACGTAATTACGTATAAAAACCCGAGGGCTAACGCGTAAAAGAGCAGGGGCTGGACTGCGGGTTCTAAATTTTTTGTTTCGAAACTGTACTCCAGTTTTGTTAACCGGGGACATGAAATTGTCTCTTGAATTTAAGCAGGCATTTATTTTCTATGTACCTCAAGTAATCTTCTTCAGTATAATGAATATGAATGCATCCTGTGTTTTCTTGCCTTCCATTCTGACAAGTAAAGACCATATAACTGGCAATGGTGGTTGTGAGAATCAGAACTGAAGTTTGATATATTCTGGCTTAAAAAGATTAGGATATCTCTTTTTCAAAAAAATATTGCATTTGTGCTGACACTTGGTTGTTGTTACAATTTCATAATTTTTTAATCTGCTTTGTTCATGGCTATTGGGTACCTCGTACAAATGATGGACCTTTTGTAGTTTGTAAATCACGGTGGATGGATCGAAGGGGATGTACAATTTCAAGTGCAGTAAAGTTGTCTGTTGTTTTTGGCAGTCGATGACATCCACTTGAGTATAGCCAGTTTTACGCTCTTCTTAAGTAATGCCCAAATTCCAAGTCTTGTGTAGGGCGACTCAGAATTTGGATGCAGTTCAAAAAGATTATTATATATACATAAAAAATTGCTAGGGTATACCACCACAAGAGCAACAATTTTTTTTATCTCATGGGAATTAAAATATATGCATTAGTTCTTCTTGACGCTCATGCAGAATGTGTTGAATGTATACTTTACAAGCTTTGTTGTTGTGTTTAATGTATACTTGTTGTTATGCAAATTCATTCAGACTAATCTGCAAATAGTTATACACATCATTCAGGGTATATCACATTGTCATTCTGCTATTGTTTCAATTTTTTGTTTCCCATGGAAATTAAAATATCTCTACTAATTCATCTTGTCGTTGATGCAGACCGATTTGTTGAGGATTTACCTTTCTGCTGCTGTGTTGTTTTGCTTTTGATTGGATTTTGGGTCCTGTTCCATCCCCAAAATTTTGAAGGTAAAGCATAATCCTAGTTAATCCCTTCTTGCATCGTTTTAGTTATTGCAACTTTGCCAATACTATCTGCTTTTTGCTTTTGTAGAATTTATAGCCCTGCATGTATCACTTTAGTTAATCATAATAGTAGTTTTTTTAATGTTCAAGGATGTTCATATGGACATCATTCAGGGTCTACCACATTGTCAGGCACCGAGATTGACTGACTCTCAAGGCGCAGCAATAAGAGGGTCAATGGCGTCCAGAGCGCGGGCACGCATGCCGATAATTAAAAGAGCGTGACGTGCGGAGTTCCCATACCACAGGGACTCCCAACACGGGACTGTGCCTGACAAGACATAGCCGACGGTACCCCCGTCCTCGGTGGATCAAACCATACTCTCACGAGTGCTTCACAGCCGTCGGCCCCGTCGGTAACTACTGTCAAGCTAGAGCCGTACAAGTTACTTGACCAAGACGATAGCCATTATAGTTCTAGCGGTGGCGACAGGCTCCTGTGTTGCCGCTTTAAAAACTGGACCTTAGCGAGAGACACTGGAGCAAAGCACACAGCACATGCTCCACTTCCCTAAACCATGTTGCTAAAAAGCAAGTTTTATCATTAACATTGATGTGAACCATTAAGTCATAATTAAAAAATAAATAGTGGTGACAGTAGCTACGCATAGCAAAGATGCTACCCATATGCAGTAATCCCAAGGTGACAAGGACAGGAGTATACAAGCTAGGTTCAACCTTAATAGGACTATTGGCGGTCGTTACAGCCAAATCCGACCACCAATACGGGAATAAATGAGGTTATATGCAACATTCCATGTACTTAGGTTTCATTTCTAATAAAGTCCACGAGTTTTGGTGAGTGTCACTTGTGCAGGTACAACTACGACAAATATGTGCTATTGGGGCCGGAAATGACCAAATCGGCCGAACGACTCCGTTCGGCCGGTTACCCCCCTTAGCCGAGTAGGCCACCGGGAGTCGTCCACGTCAACAATGACCAAGCGAACACATCACATGACACGTGGGAGACCGCCAACTCTTCCTGGACCATGCCATGACATTCTGGGCCAGATCAACACGAATTCATGCATCAGGAGGAAGCCCAGGGGGGTCCAGGCACCAGAGGCGGTGCTGGGGAGGCCGGCCACGGGCCAGGCCCAGTTCGGCCGAACTGGGAACCGACTCCAGGGGCTCATCCTGGCCACCCAGAGCAAAGGCGGCGCATGCAAGGGTTCGGCCGAACCCCCTGGGTGGCATTTTGTAAAAAGATTTCGGGGGATACCAACTGTCATGCGCCACGCACGAACAGCATTCATAACCCCACTTTGCGTTTCATGCATCGTTGGGTGTCTATGACGGTATTCCCCCGGGCAGATTTACGCCCTGTCAACACCATCGAGTTGCGGGTTCTTTTTGCCATGGTCAAACAGATTCCCTATTCACCAGTGAAAGACATGGTTGGTCACTGGCTGTCTCATATTTCTCGTGCGGGTAGCATGGCGATGACTTCTCTAGTCACTCACCTCGCTAACCACCTGGGCGTCCTCCAAGGCGCCCGGCTCACGTACATCGAGACAACACGTTCCGTCGTGGATGCCGAGCACTTCGTGCAAGCCCACATGATACGGCGGACGCCTGACGCAACGCTGGCAATGATTTACCGTGGATATACAACTGAAGTGCCTTTGCCCTATGCAGCACTAAGGTTGTATACCACGCCGAAACTAACTCTTCAGTTGAGGACCGAGTCGGACGATTCTCCACCTTGGAGAGAGCCCGCTCGGCACAGCGTTGCAGGTGACGGACCCGTCACGAGGGGACGAGCCAGGCGTGATGCTGGGCTCGCCACCTCACAGGAGCCGGAAGATGCACCACAAATGCCGCACCGACACACTTCCACTTTTGAGGCCACCTACGACATGTACACCGGCGCTGGGACATCCGGAGCAGGAGGCTCCGGGCAACACCAGGAGCCGAACTACTTCACCTCAGGACGCTGGGACCACGGCCAGGACACGGACTCTGAGTGGTCCGGGAGCCGGTATGGAGGAGGGTACGACAGTGCCTCCCAGCCATATTACCCCGGATACTCACAGTCCGCACGCTTCGACTACGGCCGGGAGTTGTCCTACATCTCCGACCGAGTCGAGCTCATCGACGACCGTACCCGAGAGATCCAGGACACACTAGCCCGCCATTCTCAGTACCATCAAGAAAATAGCGGGATGGTGTCATCTATCCAGCACGACGTCCATGAACAAGCGGAACAGCTGAGCCAGTACCTTTCAAGGCTCAACCCCTACCAGTGAAAGTCCAAGCTTGGGGGAGGACCCCCACCAGGTATGTCCCGATTTATCCAGCACTTTGATCATTTAATTTCCCTTTCATTTCCCTTCATGATAGTTTGCATTTAAAAAAAAAATGAAAATACCAAAAATATTTCCCTTAAACAATATTTCCCTTGAATAAAAATAACTCCCAACTATGCATGGAATGAATCATATGCCTCTCACCTTGGAAATGATGAATAGTTGCTCTGTCATTAATTTTGCAAGTACTTTGCTTCAACTAGTTGCTAGATTGTGCTTGAGTTATTTGGCATGAGTAAAAATGATCCTGAAAACCTTGTGGGAGCACATGCTTTATTCCAAGTCTAAGTTGTTGTGGGGATTGATATAGTGAGAATTTGGTTAAATTCTATTCTGCTTTTAGTACGGGGAAAATCTCGGAAATTTATGCTTTCAAAATGAAACAAGTTCCTCATTGGTCAAAATACCTACCAGAGCCATATGATAAGCTTAGTTGAAAATTTCTACTCATATGCTGCTTGTTATCTTAGTGAGCTTTGTCAAATTGTTGTGACCTTTGAGTGAAGCTTTCATATTCTTAAAGATCGAGACCCACGTACACACACCACCTCTCACTTGCAATTCCTACACTGGGAGTTAGCAAACATTTTCCATCATCCATCCACAAAAATAAATGCTCCATGTTCTATGAGTTCCCTCTCCAAATATTCTTGATAGAGACATGGGCTATGCAAAAAGAAAAGCATGCCAAAGAAGCATGGCAAAAATAAGAGAAAAAGAAAAGCATGCCAAAGAGCATGGCAAAAAGAAAGAGAAAAAAAGAAAAGAATGCCAAGTGGCATGGCAAAAATATAAGAATAAAAGATAGCCCATGTTCTCGAAAATAAATCAAGGAGAGGGAAATTCATCCAAGGAGTTCCACCATATTCCATTCCACCATTCCACCATATTCCACTCCATTCATATCCACACACTTGCACGTCTCGATCTTAAGATGTGATTTGTCTCCTCAGAGATCCGGTCTTTGACTTAGCAAAATATAACACCGAAGAAGAACAAGAAGATGTGGCGGGAGAAGGTTGCATCGTCCGAGTCATCCACTCCGGGACCGGACGATGACAAGAGCAACTGAAGACAGGAGAAGTCTCGCTCGCGGACTTAAAAGCTGAGCTCTCGCCGCGAGGAAAACTGGTATGTATCCCATATTTCCCTTCCAATTTTATTTCCTTCATTGCATTTGCATGTTTCCCTTTCCAAAATAGATGAACCACTTGAGTAATTAATTTGAGAGAGAGTCGAAAATTTTGCAAGCTTGGTTAGAAATAATTGGACACATGCTGAAATTTTACCTAGGGTGGATGTAATTGGTAACTTTTATCATTTTCATCCTCCTTGCTCTGTTCGTTGGTCTTTGTGGAACAGAGCAGTGCATGATTGGTTTCCAACTACCGTCAAACTTCCAAGAAAATCCGGAGTCACTTGTGAGGACAGTACGACCCCGTGTTGTACCTCCTTAGAAGCAACTCCTTCCGACGAACCCAGTCTTTCCCGTCGTCGACCAGGCTACATCGAGGATGGCCAGCAAGACGATCCGTGAGTTCTCCGCTCCATCAAGCGAGAACGTACGTGTCGGACCAGCTCCGCCAGTCGGAGATGGTAATTTCGAGCTGAAGCCAGCCCTCATCAACATGGTGCAGGCTAGCCCATTCTGCGGCAAAACATTCCATGTACTTAGGTTTTATTTCTAATAAAGTTCCACGAGTTTTGGTGAGTGACACTTGTGCAGGTACAACTACAACAAATACGTGCTATTGGGGCCAAAAATGACTGAATCGGCCGAACGACACGTTCGGCCGGTTAACCCCCTAGCCATGCACGCAGTGAAGTACAACTAGGAGGCCACATGTACAAACAACGATGAAAAAGCGCTGACGGGGCAAGCAACTTGGCAGATGACGTCACCAATCCGGGGCAACAAACACACCCCGGCCAGGTGGAGGCGACCCAGGCCATCCAGAGGCAGAGGCGGCGGAATAGAGGGCAGCCGAGCCCCCGGGCCAGTTCGGCCGAAGGACCCGGTTCGGCCGAACTGCCCACCGCCTTGTATCTTTTACCTTTTCCTTTTGCAAGACTTTGAGTTATCAATATAGTTATCTTTATCACTTTGCCTTTGTCATTTATATCTTGCTTCTACTTTATCCTAGTTGCAGCATATATCTTGTTTAGACTATAGTCAGTTATAGTTCTAGTGCTTGTAGTCTTGTTTAAGTCTTTGTCTTGGCTGGTTCTTCGATCTTGCTTGATACTGGAGGTGAATTGTCACCAAGAGTATTGACAAGGTTGCTTGCTCTTGCTAGCAGAGTAAGTAGTCGTTGCCTAGTGTAGGAGTGGTTCCTAGACTAGTCGGTGGCCTTAGTTTATTCCCGTCGCAACGGAGGTGGTAGCCGGGAGGTGGTGACAGCCCTTTCGGTCTTCGTAGCCCATCACGTTAGTTCCGGTCCGTAGGATTCCCCAGTTGGGAAATAGTGGCACCCCTTCTCATCCCTTTCTGTGTGTTCACCGGTTCCCTTGTCCCGAAGCTAAGACATTAGAGTTATCCCAGATCTCCTATTGCTGGCTCTGTAGTCGTTGTATCTCTAAGCTAGAGTGATATAGGTAGATAAAGTATCCAGGAGTCCTCTATCTGTTCTCGTTGTCCTCCCAGCTATCTTTCTCTTCTCTCCCTTACCTGAGTATCCCTTGAGCTGTGTGTCCGGTATATCCACTCCTATCCAATACCGTTATCCCCTGTCTTGTCTAGTCGTGTACCCTTCTCTGATAGTCTCGAATATCTGTTCACTAGTAATCTTGCTAAAGCTTCCCTGCGGAAATATAAATTACGATACCTCGGGATACTCCCAGGTGAAGTGCTACAGCGGTGATTCTGTGTGCTTGCAGAATATTTCTATATTTTACTAGGCCATACGGAAAACCACTGAAACATTCCTTACCCCAGTACCAGGATTCTCAATTCTGATATTGGATCGTAAGAAGTGCCAACAACGTGGTGCTGGGCTCGCCACCTCATAGGAGCCGGAAGATGTACCACAAATGCCGCACCGAGTAGCCGCTGTATCTCTAAGCTAGAGTGACATAGGTAGATAAAGAATCCAGGAGTCCTCTATCTCTTCTCGTTGTTCTCCCAGCTATCTATCTCTTCTCTCCCTTACCTGAGTATCCCTTGAGCTGTGTGTCCGGTATATCCACTCCTATCCAATACCATTATCCCCTATCTTGTCTAGTTGTGTACCCTTCTCTGATAGTCTCGAAAGAGTATTGACAAGGTTGCTTGCTCTTGCTAGCAGAGTAAGTAGTCGTTGCCTAGTGTAGGAGTGGTTCCTAGACTAGAGGCTCTGGGCAACACCAGGAGCCGAACTACTTCACCTCAGGACGCTGGGACTACGGCCAGGACACGGACTCTGAGTGGTCCGGGAGCCGGTATGGAGGGGGGTACGACAGTGCTTCCCAGCCATATTACCCCGGATACTCACAGTCTGCACGCTTCGACTACGGCCGGGAGTTGTCCTACATCTCCGACCGAGTCAAGCTCATCGACGACCATACCCGAGAGATCCATGACACACTAGCCCTCCATTCTTAGTACCATCAAGAGAATAGCGGGATGGTGGTGTCTATCCAGCACGACGTCCAAGAACAAGCGGAACAGCTGAGCCAGTACCTTTCAAGGCTCAACCCCTACCAGTGAAGATTCCAAGCTTGGGGGAGGACCCCCATAGGTATGTGAGGCCCCCCACCAGGTATGTCCCGATTTATCCAGCACTTTGATCTTTTAATTTCCCTTTCATTTCCCTTCATGATAGTTTGCATTTTTTTAAAAAAATGAAAATACCAAAAATATTTCCCTTGAATAAAATAACTCCCAACTATGCATGGAATGAATCATGTGCCTCTTACCTTGGAAATGATGAATAGTTGCTCTGTCATTAATTTTGCATGTACTTTGTTTCAACTAGTTGCTAGATTGTGCTTGAGTTATTTGGCATGAGTAAAAATGATCCTGAAAACCTTGTGGGAGCACAAGCTTTATTCCAAGTCTAAGTTGTTGTGGGAATTGATGTAGTGAGAATTTGGTTAAGTTCTATTCTGCTTTTAGTACGGGGAAAATCTCGAAGATTTATGCTTTCAAAAAGAAACAAGTTCCTCATTGGTCAAAATACCTACCAGAGCCATATGATAAGCTTAGTTGAAAATTTCTACTCATATGCTGCTTGTTATCTTAGTGAGCTTTGCCAAATTGTTGTGACCTTTGAGTGAAGCTTTCATACTCTCGTTTATTCTTACACAACGACATCAACACGGAGTAAGACTCAGCCAACTACGTGCAGTCACGTCGGCGTAGTGCCATCACCGTTTGCATCAGTTCTGAAAGCCTTCATCATCAGATGCCAACGGTAGGCACGCAAAGGTACGTGAAAAGGTTTTTGCTTTTTACCTAATAAATTAAAGCAAAGTCCATCGGTTTCCATATGCTAATCTTCATGTGGCATACCCCTTGTATCACACACACCACTTGGGAGCAAGTCTCCATTCTCCACTTTCAAGATGTAGAGTAGGCTAGTCCTGTTGGGAGTTAGAGTCAGGGTCGAGCTTCGTTCGGGGTTCCGGAATCATTTTGGTTAAATTCTATTCTGCTTTTAGTACGGGGAAAATCTCGGAAATTTATGCTTTCAAAATGAAACAAGTTCCTCATTGGTCAAAATGCCTACCAGAGCCATATGATAAGCTTAGTTGAAAATTTCTACTCATATGCTGCTTGTTATCTTAGTGAGCTTTGTCAAATTGTTGTGACCTTTGAGTGAAGCTTTCATATTCTTAAAGATCGAGACCCACGTACACACACCACCTCTCACTTGCAATTCCTACACTGGGAGTTACCAACCATTTTCCATCATTCATCCACAAAAATAAATGCTCCATGTTCTATGATTTCCCTCTACAAATATTCTTGATAGAGACATGGGCTATGCAAAAAGAGAAGCATGCCAAAGAAGCATGGCAAAAATAAGAGAAAAAGAAAAGCATGGCAAAGAGAAGGAGAAAAAGAAAAGCATGCCAAGTGGCATGGCAAAAATATAAGAATAAAAGATAGCCCATGTCCTCAAAAATAAACCAAGGAGAGGGAAATTCATCCAAGGAGTTCCACCATGCTCCACCATTCCACCATATCCCATTCCATTCCACCATTCCACCATATTCCACTCTCCCATTCCATTCCACCATTCCACCATATGCCACTCCACTCATACCCACACACTTGCACGTCTCGATCGTAAGATATGATTTGTCTCCTCAGAGATCCGGTCTTTGACTTAGCAAAATATAAGATGCATGCATGCCTTCATCCTTTGTCCCTGAGCCACACAAAAAGCCATATTAGATGTTAGGATGAAAAAGAAGGCACAAGCCTTTGGTGAGGATTCAAATACACTTGAGTGATTGAGTGTGCCAATGAGGAACAATTTGTAGTTTTCAAAACTTATGAAAAACTCCGAGATGGGATCCTGAAAAGAGTAGAGTGGAATAAAACTGAGTTTAAACTGTTCGCCCTTTCAACAGCCCAAGATAAGGAGATTGCTAAAAGCCCCATAGGTAAAAAGGTGATTTGAAACTTTGCCTATAT
>OAMR01000131.1:1176842-1215122 GCA_900205405.1 Echinochloa crus-galli | reverse complement strand
TCGTTTCCGGCCCGAATCGGTGCATCAAATGCTATTAACGATTCTCCCTTTAATTGCTTAAAGTTAATGATTTCCGCTCGGAGACTGGCTACCTTGGAGACTGGGAAGAAGTTTAGGCAGAATTTTTCCTTGAGAACTTCCCAGCTCCCGTCCGTAGTACTGACAGCCAGAGAGTACCATTTCTTTGCTCCTCCCGCTAGTGAAAACGGGAATAGCTTCCATTTGAGTGTCTCTTGTGTCATGCCCGCAATGGTCAGGCATGAGCAGAGTTGCTCAAACTCGCGCAAATGCGCGTATGGACTCTCGGCCTTCGTTCCTGAGAACGATTGCTCACGAACCATGGCTATGAAGCCGGGACGTAGCTCATAGCCGGGTGTGGATATGGGATGTGATGATGGTGGTGGCTCCAAATAATCGCCCTTTGGAGCCGAGTGTTGGCGTAAGGTGAGGGTGGAATCCATATAATGGATGGTGGTGGGGTACACGGACAACTTGGGTTCGGAATCAGAACAGCTACCGTTCCCCGGCAACGGCGCCAGAAAGCTTGTTGGCACTCCTTACGGCCTACAGATAAATCCGCAAGCGGACGGATACCGATGTAGCTTTCACCCGGGAGTATTCCAAGGTATCGATTTCCACGGAGAACGAGAAGTGGACTGATTCTAAACTAAGTTGTCCTAGGTAGATGGAATGGAGTGAATGGTATGGATGAGGTGGATGACAACAACAAAGAGAGAAGATGAGTGATAGGAGGGTAGAGAGGGTACGAGTCTGGTAGAGGTATTCTACTGATTGATCGAGCAGATCAGAGGATACAGATAGATACTTGCTTCGGGACAAGGGGAACCTATGACACGCAGAAAGGGATGAGAAGGGGTGCCACTATTTCCCAACTGGGGGATCCTACGGACCGGAACTAACGTGATGGGCTACAAAGACCGGAAGGGCTGTCACCACCTTACGGCTACCACCTCCGTTGCGACGGGAATAAACTAAGTTAGTCTCAAGTATAGGCACCACGCCTACACTAGTCAACTAATACTTATCTCCTATAGAAAGATAAGCACCCAAGCTAAGCAACCAGTATACAGTTATACCAATCAACTAAGCATTGAACGAAGAACCAGCAAGCATATAAAAGTAAGAACTGAATGCTCAATTAATCAGAGAGAGATACAAGAGTTACCAGACAAGACCCGGATGTTACTCGAAGTGAAGCCGTATCCGTAGAGGTACAGCGGGAAGAGGGGCCGACACTTCGGCTCCTCTTCGGGACGCTCACCTCTCCTCTCTCCCTATCTCTACTGATACAAGTGGAGAACTAACAGTGCTTCGCCTGCACTCTACTCTTGTGTTGTGTGTTGATGCAGGCGAAGGAGGGCTCTATTTATAGTGGAGCCAAGGCGGTGGAGCTAGAGCAGGCGCCAAGGAAGCTCAAGGCGGTGCCCGGCTCGTTCGGCCGAATATGCCGGTTCGGGCGAACCGAGCAGTTCGGCCGAACTGCCACCGAGCAGGCGGTGTAGAGGCGGTTCAGTAAACTCTTGTCCCAGCTAACACCATACTGCAGTGCACATGCCCTCAACATGTCTTCCAGAATCTGATTAGTCCGTTCTATCTGTCCATCTGTCTGGGGGTGATAAGCTGAGCTAAACTACAACTTAGTGTCCATAGACTCATGCAGTTTATGCCTAAAGTGTGCAGTGAACTATGTACCACGATTAGACACTATCCGCTTTGGCACTCCAGGCAAGCATACAATCCTCCCCATGTATAGCTCTGCTAGTCTGGCTCCGGTGTAGGTGGTCTTCACTGGACGAAAGTGAGCTACTTTAGTCAAGTGGTACACAATCACCCAGATGGAGTCAAATCCTCGCTGCGTGCGGGGTAGACCAGTGATGAAGTCCATACCAACTTCTTCTCATTTCCATTCCGGTATCTTCAAGGGCTGGAGCAATCCGGCTGGACTTCGATGTTCAGCCTTAACTCTCTGACAGGTGTCACATAGTGCCACGTGTGTCACCACATCACGCTTCAATCCGTACCACCAGAATCTTTCCTTGATATCTTGGTACATCTTGGTGCCGGGGTAGCTACCTGTACAATTTCAATACAGAATGGACTGAAAAGAGAGAGACAATTTCAATGAGTGTGAATGTTTATGAGATGATTAACTAGTCTTGTAAGGTCATATCCTCTATTAACACTACCACTTCCAATTTGGGCAATTATTTTAGCTTCTCTTGCAGCATGATCTCAACCATTTTATCTTCCTCTGTTAACACTACCACTTCCATCCATTATGCATGTTATGAATATTGTGTTATATACTCTATTGTGCTTTGCAAGTAGTTCATGGTCTGAGTTGTCGCTGCTGCCGGGGAAACAACTGGCCATAGAACAGGGAGTCAACTGTTAGCTATAGAAATTTTAATACTAGCAGTCACAGTTTGTTCACACGCTTGTGTTCATTGCTTGTTTGGGGGTAATGGTCCTTTGTACTGGCACAAATATCAAGCTTTTGTACAGCCTCTCTTGTCTGAATCACCTCCACTCAGAAGGTTCTCCCCAGTTTATGATAGTGCAAAACAAGTCACTACAATATCTTACTTTACTATTATCTGAAGTAGTTTTATTATTAGTTAATTTTCTTGTGTGCACTTTTGATTGAATTGCATCGCTTTTCTCTGATATTTTTATTCAGTTTTTTTGGCGGAATTTCATGGATTGATTCTTCCTCTCCTTGATTTATTTTTCGAGAGCATGGGCTATCTTTTATTCATATTTTTGCCATGCCTTTTGGCATGCTTTTCTTTTTCTCATTTTTTTTGCCATGCCAATTGGCATGCTTTTCTTTTTCTTTTTGCATAGCCCATGCCTCTACTTTAAAGATATTTGGAGAGGGAATCAAAGAACATGAAATTTTATTTATGGAATGGATGATGGTATGGTTTTGCTAACTCCCAAGTAGGAATTGCAAGTGAGAGGTGGAGTGTATGTGCATCTCGATCTTAGAAGCATGAAAGATTCCTCACTAAGGTCACAACAATTTGACAAAGCTCACTAAGATGACAAGCAGCATATGGTAGAAAGTTTAGAACTAATCCTATCATATGGCTCTGGTAGGTATTATGACCAATGAGGAACTTTGTTTTTACTTTTGGAAGCATAATCATCCGAGATTTTCACCATACTAAGAGCAGAAATAGAATTCAACCAAAGTCTCACTATATCAATTCCCACAACAACCTAGACTTGGAATAAGGCATATGCTCCCACAAGGTTTTTAGGTTCATTTCTACTTATGCCAAATAACTCAAGCATAGTCAAGCAACTAGTTGCAACAAAGTACTAGCAAAATTAATGACAGAGCAACTATTCATCATTTCCAAAGTGAGAGGCATATGTTTCATTCCATGCATGGTTGGGAGTTTATTCAAAGGAAGTATTTTCAATTGAATGACCAAAGTGCTGAGTAATTCGGATCGTACCTGATGGGGGTCCTCCCCCAAGCTTGGACTCTTCACTGGTAGGGATTCAACCTTGAAAGGTACTGAGTTAGCTGGTCGGCCTGCTCGTCCTCATCTTGCTCCTCCACTGTGTCATGCCTGTACTCATGTATCTTTCTGTTAAACAGGGCAATCTCCGGTTGGCTCAAATGCACCAACCGGAGCGACAATTTTATTCTTTTTGCATTCAACTCTAATTTTATTTATTCATCAAGCTAAGGTTGGAAACAAAATGTGTTGGAAGGGAAATAATTAGAGCACCTCCTAAACAATGATTTGAGCAAAGGGAAATTGAATTGGGAAATAAATTGAAACTAATGGTGCTCTAAAAGATACAACCACACGACTTCTACTCTATAGATGGATTTTAAAGGTCTAGATGTCATGTGGCTTTGGCGAGCCTCTTGAATTTGGTTGTGAATGCTTGGAAGAGGACATTGTTCTTGTCCATCTGCCAAGGCTCGCCTTCAGTGACCTTCTCATCCCGGTTGCTCAACTTCTGGCTGGTTTGTGCCAGTTCTTTTTCAGGCTCTTCAACCATGGGTTTCTCTTCTTGCTTGGGTTTGAGTTGATTCGGCCCAGGATGACGTGTCGGTGCTCCGGGATGTGTTGGCGGTCGTCCACGTGTCGTGTGTTTTCGTTTGGTTGACGTGGACGGCTCCCGCTGGCCTGTATGGCTAAGGGGGTAACCGGCCTAACGTGTCGTTCGGCCGAATTGGTCATTTCCGACCCCTGTAGCACGTATTTCGCAATGTTGTACCTGCACAAGCGACACTCACCAAAACTCGTGGAACTTCATTAGAAATAAAACCTAAGTACATGAAATGTTGCATAGTCTCTCATTTATTCCCGCGTATTGGTGGTCGAATTTGGGTTGTAACGACCACCAACAAGCTTCCGTTGGTACATCTTGGTGCTTCCTGGATGGATCGAGTATGCCGAATCATGCGCTTCTCTTAGGATCGTGTCCTTGATCTGTGCTATATCGGGCACACACATCCTCTTCTCGTGCCACAAGGTTCCTTGTTCATCCACTTGGAAACCAGGGGCCTTGCCTAGGGCAACATTCTCCACAATCTCCTTGATCTTGTCATCACCAAGTTGTCCTTTCCGGATCTCCTGTTCCAGAGTCGGTTCTACCATCATCTCGGTGATGCTGGTCACAAACCCCAGACTCATCTTCTCAAATTCCCGGCTGAGCTCTTCAGGCAAACAATGGTCGGTGACACTGTTCACATAGCTTCTCCTACTGAGAGCATCTGCCACCAAGTTAGCCTTGCCAGGGTGGTAATGGATCTCTAGATCATAGTCCTTGATCAACTCCAACCATCGGCGTTGCCTCATGTTCAGCTCTGACTGAGTGAAGACGTACTTCAGGCTCTTGTGATCAGTGTAGATGTCACACTTGTGCCCAATCAGATAATGCCTCTAAATCTTAAAAGCATGCACCACAGCTGCCAACTCCAGATCATGTGTCGGATAATTCTGCTCATGCTTCCGCAACTGTCTTGATGCATATGCCACGACTCTTCCTTCCTGCATAAGTACACACCGCAGTCCTAGAGGGGATGCATCA
This sequence comes from Echinochloa crus-galli, assembly GCA_900205405.1. Lineage (NCBI taxonomy): Eukaryota > Viridiplantae > Streptophyta > Magnoliopsida > Poales > Poaceae > Echinochloa > Echinochloa crus-galli. Next base: position 1,210,040 of record OAMR01000131.1, on the reverse strand, counting down.
TAATAGATGGAGAAGCTCTTGGCTATGTCGGGATATACCAGTACAGATGATGTTGTCAGCCTCTTCTTCAGCTCTTCGAAGCTGGTTTGGCACTCCTCTGTCCAGATGAACTTGGCATTTTTCTCCAACAACACCATCATGGGTTTAGCAATCTTGGAGAATCCTTCAATGAACCACCGATAGTATCCAGCCATTCCAAGGAAACTCCTGATCTCGCTGACATCCCGCGGTGGGTTCCAGCTCAATACATCATTAACCTTCTTCGGGTCAACTACTACTCCACCATTGGACACCACGTGTCCCAAGAATGCCACTTCCTTCAACCAGAACTCACACTTGCTCAACTTGGCATATAGCTGATGTCCCTGAAGTCTCTGCATCACCATCCTCAAATGACCTTCATGTTCCTCTTCATTCTTGGAGAAGACCAGTATGTCATCAATGAACACCACCACGAACTTGTCAAGGTAGTCCATGAAGACACTATTCATCAAGTACATGAAGTATGCAGGAGCATTGGTCACTCCAAAGGACATAACCGTGAACTCGTACAACCCGTACCGAGTAGTGAAAGCCGTCTTGTGAATGTCCGACGACCGGATTCTCATCTGATGATAACCCGATCGAATGTCTATCTTGGAGAACACACAAGCTCCCTTCAATTGATCGAACAGGTCATCAATCCTTGGCAATGGATACTTGTTCTTGACAGTCATCTCGTTGAGGGATCGATAGTCCATGCACATCCTCTGCGTACCATTCTTCTTGTCCACGAACAACACTGGTGCTCCCCATGGTGAAGAACTAGGACGAATATACCCTTTTTCTAGCAAAGAGCTTAATTCTTCCTTAAGTTTTTCCAGTTCCTTCACTCCCACCCTATACGGCCTCTTAGCTATAGGTGCAGTGCCAGGTTTTAGTTCAATAACAAATTCTACTTCGCGTTCCGGGGGCATACCTGGCAATTCATCTGGGAACACGTCCGGAAACTCGCACACCACTCGGATGTCCTCCGGGATTGCACCCTCAGCTTGGTTGACTTGATTGTGCTCTGAAAGACTGGTTGCTTGGTACTCCACCTTCTCACCGGACTTCGCTGTCAGTTGCACGGCTCTCTTGGCACACTGGATCCGTGCATCGTATCTGGCTAACCAGCTCATCCCAAAATCAGATCAAATCCGATGGATTCCAGGACTATTGGATATACCTCAAAGTCTACCCCCTTATGGTGATAGTGACATGGGGACAACGTAAGGTGGCTCGTTGTTCCCCACCTGGTGAGCTAACTAGCATGGTATTCGACATGGGTCTTAGAGCCATTATGTTCTTTTTCACAAATGCAGTTGATATAAAAGCATGTGAAGCTCCAGAATCAAAAAAAATAGTCGCAGGAGTTGAGTTGATAGGGAACATACCCACGACCACGTCAGTGGCCCCTTCTGCGGTCTCGGCACCCATGTGGTTGACCTTGCCCCTGACTGGGTTTTGTGGCCCTTGTCCTGCTTGTGCTTGCTGCTGGTTCCCATTGTGCCCTTGCTGCTGTCCAACCCTCTTGTGGTTGTTCTGGCCTGCAATATTCTGGACTCTACGGGGACAAGCATTGGCATAGTGCCCTGGCTCACCACATTGGAAGCACGCTCTCGGCCCCACTGGTGCGTTGTTGACGGGGTTGGGGCGCTGGACAGGCCCTTGCTGCACCTGGTTGCGCTGAGCTGGTGCATTCTGCAGCTGGTTCTGGAAGCGTTGTTGCTGTGATGCTTGAGGGTATTGGGAGCGCTGCTGGTTCTGGCCACGGTTGAACGAGCCGGGATGATTCTGGAAGCGCTGCTGGCTCACCATCTGTTGGCCTTGGGGAGCAGTGAAGCGGGGGCGGTTGTTGCTCCCAGTCTGCTGGCCCTGGAACTTCCGCTTCTGCTCCTCCATCTCACAACGCTTGTGTTCTAGCATTAGGGCACCGTCCACCAGTTCTTGAAAGTTGGTGAACGTGGTGCACATCAGCTGGTACTGCAGAGCATCCTGCAAGCCATCGCGGAACCGAGACTGCTTTTTCCTGTCCGTGTTCACGTCTTCTGGAGCATAGCGGGCAAGCTCAATGAACTTGTCATGATAAGCCATGACACTCATCCCTTCCTGCTTCAGTGCCAGGAACTCCTTCTTCTTCAAAGTCAGCAGGGCTTCAGGCACATGGTGTGAGTTGAAGCTGTCATGGAACTCCTGCCATGTGATCTGGGTACGATCAGGGTGAGCGTATTGGTACGAGTCCCACCAGTCCAAGGCTGGTCCTTGAAGCTGTCCTCCTGCGTACAACACCTTCTCCCGGTCATTGCACTGAGCGATGTCGAGTTGTCGCTCCACTGCCTTAAGCCAATCCACTGCATGAAGGGGATCAGTTGCTTTGCTGAAGGTGGGCGGGCGTCCCTTCAGAAATTCGCCCCTCCTATCACGGGGCGGCATGTTGTGCTGCGGTGGATTCTGCTGGTTCTGCTGCATCATGGCCATCGGTTGAGCCATCTATTGCATTGTTGGCACTCCTTACGGCCTACAGATAAATCCGCAAGCGGACGGATACCGATGTAGCTTTCACCCGGGAGTATTCCAAGGTATCGATTTCCACGGGGAACGAGAAGTGTACTAATCCTAAACTAAGTTGTCCTAGGTAGATGGAGTGGATGAATGAAATGGATGAGGTGGATGACGACAACAAGGAGAGAAGAGAAGAGGTAGGAGGGTAGAGAGGGTACAGGTCTAGTAAGGGTATTCTACCGATTGACTGAGGAGAGCAGAAGATATAGATAGATACTTGCTTCGGGACTACAGAGCCTCCGACACACAGAAAGGGATGAGAAGGGGTGCCGGTTACCCTGAACCTTGGGTCCTAAGACACCGGAACTAACGTGATGGGCTACAAAGACCGAAAGGGCTGTCAGGCTCGATAGGGCTTGGCTTCTACCCAGTTAGAGACGGTATCTATGGCTACCAGAGTAAACTCGTAGTTCTCTGAGTTAGGGAAATGACCCATGGGGTCTATTCCCCATACATCAAAGGTTTCTACTAGAAGACTACTGGTTAGCGGCTTTGCGTCTCTTATATTCCTGTGTTTCTGGAAGTGTGGGCATCTCTTGCTAGATTTCTTAGCATCTCCATATTGCCAGACCTTTGTTCTGAACGCTCCATAATGTCCTTCATAAGGTGCTTCATTATATCTCTCCTAGGTATTATGTGCCTCAGGTGCAGGCATGCATCGTCTGAGTCCATTTTGTATCCAGAAGAGATACAGATCGTCCCATAGGTGAAGTCTGCTCTCATAAACCAATCTTTTCCTATTTTCACCTGATGGGACGTACCCTTGCACCATGAAGTCAACTATGGTGGCGTACCACGACTCTAGTGTTGTGGCTTTGAGGAGCGTATCACCCCGTAAGAAAATCGCTGATGGAAAGATCAAACGGGCCTTACGATGCACACCTGGCGTTTCCCGCCAATGACATCTCTACGTACGAGACATAGAAACCACGACCAACTATCTTTTGTCCCCCCTTCTACCAAAGCGAATGCTAGAGGGATTAGACGATCCTCGCCATCCACACCCATTGCAACCAATAAGGCACCCCTGTACTTTCCGGTTAAGAACGTGCCATCAACACTAATTACTGGCCTGCAATGCTTAAATGCCTCAACACATTGCGGGAAACACCAATAGACACGCTGCATGACTGGAGTGATTTCACCTTTAGTGTTGAGATCAAACCTTCCATTTGTGTGAGTGCACCATTTTGTACCGGGGTTGAAGTGTGAAATTGCATGGAGTAATGGTGTCCATTCCGGTGTCTTCTCAGGGACAAAGGATGAAGGCATACAAGCATCTTATATTTTGCTAAGTCAAAGACCGGACCTTAGGAGAGTCAAATCACACTCTTAGATCGAGAAGTGCAAGTGTGTGAAATATGCGGAGTGGAATATGTGGAGTGGAATTTGGTGGAACTTCATGGAATGATTCTTCCTCTCCTTTATTTATTTTTCGAGAGCATGGGCTATCATTTATTCCCTTTTTTTTGCCATGCCTTTTTGGCATGCTTTTCTTTGTCTCATATTTTTGCCATGCCACTTGGCATGCTTTTCTTTTTCTTTTGCATAGCCCATGCCTCTACTTCAAAGATATTTGGAGAGGGAATCAGAGAACATGAAATTTTATTTATGGGATGGATGATGGTATGGTTTTGCTAACTCCCAAGTAGGAATTGCAAGTGAGAGGTGGAGTGTTTGTGAATCTCGACTTACGGGCCAGCCAACGAAAGAAGAAAAATAAGATCAAGATGTTGAGAAAGGCAGATGGCACGGTTACAGAAGATGAACGGGAGATGGCGAACATGACGACCTCTTTCTACAAGGAGTTGTACAGCTCGGAAGGGGTAAGCGACATGGATCAAGTCTTAAATTGTGTCCCCGTGAGAGTGACAGCAGCTATGAACGAAGCTTTGATCGCCCCTTTTGTTGAGAGGGAAGTGAAGGAAGCTCTGTTTCAGATGTTCCCCACAAAGGCTCCGGGACCCGACGGCTACCCGGCACACTTTTTCCAGCGTCACTGGGAGTTATGTGGTGAGGAGGTGACATCGGTGGTCCTCCGGATATTAAGAGGGGAGGATAGTCCTGCCGCTATTAATGACACGCTGATTGTGCTTATACCCAAGGTGGCTAATGCGAAGGAGTTGGGACAATACAGACCTATCAGTCTGTGCAATGTTATCTACAAGATTGCTTCAAAGGTCTTGGCTAATAGACTGAAAATCTTATTACCTGAGATCATTGCAGAGGAGCAGTCGGCTTTCGTTCCGGGGCGCCTGATCACGGACAATATTATATCAGCATATGAGTGTCTACATTTCATGAAACAGAAGAAGGCTCAAGATCTTCGTTGTTGTGCTCTAAAGCTCGACATGAGGAAGGCATACGACCGCGTGGAGTGGACCTATTTACGGGCGATTATGCTCCGGATGGGCTTCCACCCGCTGTGGGTGGAGACGGTAATGAAACTGGTTACTACGGTTTTGAGTTTTTCTTGGGCGAGCTCCGTCATAGAGAGTCGTCGTAGAGAGAGATAGAGAGAGGGGGGGAAGAAGCGGTGGGGCAGCGCCCCTACCGTGCTGGCCACGCGTAGGCGAGCGCTGCTGCCTCACAGGCCGCCTGCCCCACAACGAGTGCCACGCCGGACGCGCGCCTCCCCCAGGTCTGTAAGAGTCTGTTGGTCCTAGGAGGGCGAGGCAACACCAGGTCTGCAGAAACCCGAGAGTGAGAGGTTCCACTGACCACTGCCCTTTGGCATCGACGAGGAGGGACCTGTGGCTACTGGGCCACACCATCCCACGGGCCGACAGCTGCGGGTGGGTAGGAGGCTGTGAGGGAGGGAGGCGGCCCTGGAGGACAAGCTGGAGCGGTGGTGACTTATGGGCCGGGCCACATCTGAGTGAACCTGGACCACAGATTGTAGAAGCTGGGCCACTGGGTGTTCAGGGTTGGCCTAGAACCACCAGAGATGGAGCGTGGCCGCATCAGACGCGTGGTCTTTAGGTACCTGGTGCAAGGAGAAGCGACCTACGTTTTCCCTAGGGTTTTAGGCGACTTCGGCGGCGACTTGCCGACGACGAAGGTTTCCCGGCCGGCTCCGACCCTCCCACCCTTCTTGCTCGGGCTGACAAAGGGGCTGACTCTGCTCAGCTGCCCGGCCTTGGCAAAGGGGAGGCTCTAGGGTTTCGGTTCTCGGCAGCTTTGCGACCGGCCTTTCACCGTCGGGTGGCGAACCGAGCGTGCCTGGTGGCTGCGGCTCGATAGGGGTTGGCTTCTACCCAGTTAGAGACGGGATCTTTGGCTACCAGAGTAAACTCGTAGTTCTCTGAGTTAGGGAAATGACCCATGGGGTCTATTCCCCATACATCAAAGGTTTCTACTTGAAGACTACTGGTAAGCGGCTTTGCGTCTCTTATATTCCCGTGTTTCTGGAAGTGTGGGCATCTCTTGCTAGATTTCTTAGCATCTCCATATTGCCAGTCCTTTATTCTGAACACTCTATAATGTCTTTCACAAGGTGTTGCATGATATCTCTCCCAGGTTTTATGTGCCTCAGGTGCAGGCATGCATCGTCTGAGTCCATTTTGTATCCAGAAGAGATACGGGTTGTCCCATTGGTGATGTCTGTTCTCGTAAACCAATATTTTCCTATTTTCACCTGATGGGACGTACTCTTGCACCATGAAGTCAACTATGGTGGCGTACCACGGCTCTAGTGTTGTGGTCTTGAGGAGTGTATCACCCCGTAAGAAAATCGCTGATGGAAAGATCAAACGGGACTTATACCCGAGACAGACCCAACGAATGACTCTTGGGTTCGCATCCTTTTTGGCCAAGAAGTACTTCAGAGCAGCATGGTCTGAATAGACTATGACCTTAGCCCCAACTTGGTAGGACCGGAATTTGTCTACAACAAACACAGCTGCTAAGAGTTTCTTTTTCCGTGGTTGCATAGCTGAGCTGGGGCCAGTGAGCATAATGCTTCTTGTCCTTGATTTGGCCCACAACATCTCCTATGGCAAAATCGCTCGCATCCCACATGATTTCTAGTGGAATGCTATAGTCGTGGGACTGGATGATGGGAGAAGAATTGAGTGCTTTCTTAGGGTGTGAAAGGAAGCATAACACTCTTGATTAGAGACGAGAGGGGTTTCCTTGGCCAAGAGATTGGTCAACGACCGGGCTATTTGAGAGAAATTTTAGATGAAACACTTATAAAGCCCGGTGTGGCCAAAGGAACTACGAATCCCCTTTACTCGTAGGAGGTGTAGGTATAGGGTCATATTAGAGGGTATGACAAGGGAAGATGATGGCTTCTGGCTTTAAATCTAGTCTTTCCCCGATCAAAGACGAATCTCCGTGACACTTTCCTAGCGACCCCAAGGTAAGATGAGATAGGGATATGATGAGTATGGGGGTTAGGAGTAATCCCTTTGAAATCTTGGATCGCGTGTCCTAAGACTGATCGATCCTCCTCCAGGACAGTGAAAGTCGGTTGGGTTCTAGGGGGTTTGTCACTGATGGTCACTGGAGTTTGTCCATCCTTAAAGAGGGAAGCACACTTCAATCCATAGGGAAGAGGCTTAGGTTCGACTGGAGTTATCCTTGCTCTCTCTATTCTACTTAGATTTGTGTTGGGTTTATCTTTAAAATGGTGTTGTGTTTTCTCTCCCCATGACCTCCTCTATTGGCTCAGGATCGGGATCTGTCTCTATTGGGGTATTCAAGGAATAAGAATAAGAGACTGGGACGAGTTCTTCTCCGATCCTAAGCTCCACTAGCTGATGTGGTGATTTCTCTAGTATTTTCATGATTGACCTACCAATAAAGATGGAATGTGTGGAATCGTTGGGTAGGTCAAAGATATGGAAATCTAGAAAAAGTTCAGGGTTGTTAATCTTAACGGGTATGACCCGCAAGATCCCTAAACAGTCGAGGAACCTTCCCGATGTGAACCTTAGATGTTTTTGAGATGATGACCATGGTTCATCGGGAAGTTGGGCTCGCACCAAGGAGCTAGAGATTATGTTGATTCCGAGGCTCGGGTCATACCCGATTTCTTTGTCCATGCCCATAACTTAACAAAAGATTGTTCGGATTCTCTTGGGAATTTTAACTACCTCGGTCTAGGCTTCCGCCTCGTCTAGCCATTCCCGACTCTTGATGGCAGAGAGACGGCCTAAGTACTCTCTTTGATATTCTAGTGCTTCCTTGTCGGGTGGTGGATCCTTTTGCTCTACACATTGCCCCCGTGGGAGACGTATGGAAAAGTCGATATCATCGAATAGACCATCGTCAAAATCGTAGGGAGTGATGTAGAGTGGAGGATAGTAGTCCAGGCTAGAGTAAGGTTGTGGTTCGAATTGAGCATCGGGTTCTGATGGAATGGAAGACCTGATAGATTTGGATTGTTGGTGTACAGGCTCTTCAGGTTTAGGCTGCTTCTCTTCTTCATCAGGATCTCTTGCTAAGTTTCTTAGCTTCTCCATATTGCCAGACCTTTATTCTGAACACTCCATAATGTCCTTCAGAAGGTGCTCCATGATATCTCTCCCAGGTTTTATGTGCCTCAGGTGCAGGCATGCATCGTCTGAGTCCATTTTGTATCCAGAAGAGATACGGGTTGTCCCATAGGTGATGTCTGCTCTCATAAACCAATCTTTTCCTATTTTCACCTGATGGGACATACCCTAACACCATGAAGTCAACTATGGTGGCGTACCACGGCTCTAGTGTTGTGGCTTTGAGAAGCGTATCACCCCGTAAGAAATCGCTGATGGAAAGATCAAACGGGACTTATACCCGAGACAGACCCAACGAATGAGTCTTGGGTTCGCATCCTTTTTGGCCAAGAAATACTTCAGAGCAGCATGGTCTGAATAGACTATGACTAAGCAGCCGCATTCGGCAGTGCTCTCACGAGTGAACGTGTTCGTGGGTTTGCATTGGACAATGAATGCTTTTAGCCTTTCACGATTAGATTGTATCATGCGGTGGATAAAGACTGATCTGCATAGCCACATATTCAGGAAGGCCCTGTATTCAACATCGGTCAGAGGGCCATCAGACATATGATTCTGAATGTATCTCTTATATCCAACCCCTGTTTTCACTCCTGTCTGCTTGGAGGAACCTTTGTGATCATATGGGTGTACAGTTCCTGTAACATTCAGGCCGGTCATCATGTAGACATCGGCCAAAGTAGGAGACATTGGACCATGACCAAAAAGAAAGGTATTTGTACCATTGGACCAAAAGTGGCAAGCTGCAATCAGGAGGTTCTCATTCTTTGGTGTTTCAGCTAATGACAGCTCCAGGCAATGAGAAATACGCAAATGATCCCAATTCTGTGTTTGAGGGCTTTTATCATCAGACATCCTTTTATACCAATTTCTCCATCCGGCGATTGGGGGCAGCGGCCAAGGCAACCAGAGAGGCGGTGCCGGGCCTTCGGCCGAATTTCCCGGTTCGGCCGAACTGATTTGCCGCCTCTGGCTCCCACGGCCAGGATCCACCCCTGGAAGGCGGTTGTGCACTGGGGGCGGTTCGGGCGAATCCCCCAGTTCGTCCGAACTGGGCTGGGAGCCCAGGCCCGTCCCCCTGCACCGCCTTTGCTCTGTGGGCCTTCTGGGCTGCCTCCTGGTGATTGGCTTCGTGTGTTTATGGCCCAGAGGTGATGTGGTCGTGGCCCGAGAAGAGATGGTTGCCGTCCTCATGTCATTTGTCGTGTTGGCTTGATATTCGTTGGACGACTCCCAGTGACATGCACGCCTAAGGGGGGTTAACCGGCCGAATGGAGTTGTTCGGCCGATTCGGTCATTTTCGGCCCTAATAGCACGTATTTGTTGTAGTTGTACCTGTACAAGTGTCACTCACCAAAACTCGTGGAACTTTATTAGAAATAAAACCTAAGTACATGGAATGTTGCATATAACCTCGTTTATTCCCGAGTATTGGTGGTCGGATTTGGGCTGTAACGACCGCCAACAAGCTCCCCCAAGCTTGGCTCTTTGCTCGTCCTCGAGCAAAGATATAAACTTAGACTCCTACACTAGTCAATAACTACTTATCTCCTATAGCAAGATAAGCACCCAAGCTAAGCAACCAGTATACAGTTATACCAATCAACTAAGCATTGAACAAAGAATATAAATATAAGAACTGAATGCTCAATTAATCAGAGAGAGATACAAGAGTTACCGGACATGACCCGGATGTCACTCGAAGCAGAGCCGCATTCGTAGAGGTACAGCGGGAAGAGGGGCCGACACTCCGGCTCCTCTCCGGGACGCTCACCTCTCCTCTCTCCCTATTTCTGCTGAGTGGCAGAACCTAGCGACGCCTACTCTTCTTCTTCTCTTGTGTTGTGTGTTGATGCAAGAGAAGGAGGGCTCTATTTATAGTGGAGCCAAGGCGGTGGAGCTAGAGCAGGCGCTAAGGAAGCTCAAGGCGGTGCCCGACTCGTTCGGCCGAATATGCCGGTTCGGGCGAACCGAGCAGTTCGGCCGAACTGCCACGTAGCACCGCCTTGATCCTGAGGCGGTGCAGAGGCGGTTCGACATGTGGGGGCGGTTCGGCCGAACTGGCCCGTTCGGCCGAACCGGCCCAGTGGCCTGGTTCGCTCCCCCGTGCATCCTCTGCCCTGTGGGCCCTCCTGGCTAGCTTCCTGGTGCTTGGCTTCGAGTTGATTCGGCCCAGGATGACGTGTAGGTGCTCCGGGATGTGTTGGCGGTCGTCCACGTGTCGTACATGGAATTTTGCATAGTCTCTCATTTATTCCCGCGTATTGGTGGTCGAATTTGGGTTGTAACGACCGCCAACATGCATCAGCTGGGTCTGTGTGAGCATCATCTGCTCAATGGTGGGGGTGATGGTGGCAGTCCGCTGGCACCGGCGTTGCTCCTTGTGTTCACCATCTATCATTAGCAAGAGTTTCCCATAAGTTTTATTAGACAAAACCAAGTAACTCAGGTTTGGAACAGAAGTACTTGAGAATATTGATTGAACTGGTTAAGATAGAGCACAAGATAGATAAAGAGCAAGTGAAGCAAATAACCCCTTCTATGTATTCAATAATATCCTTATGCCTTAATCAAAATCTAGATGGTAGTAGACTTGTGTCTACGTCCATCACAATCATTACAAAAATCCAACTCATACATAAGCATAATGATAATCAAACCAAACATCGAAAGACAAGGTTCACACTGACTCGACTCACTGGTTTTTGACTCTACTAGAAAGAAATACGATGACTAATCGATCTTATTACAGACTCATGGTAAACTCCTAAGGACCCTGCTGGATGGTGGTGCTGGCGGCGGCAGATCCGAAGCGGTGCCTCTTGCGAGGCGGGGACTCTGCACGGTAGTCTGGGCTGCGTGGCGGTGGTGCTCCCATCATCTGGTCCAGCTGCTCCAACTCCTGCTGAGTCCCTCTCAGCTGCTACCTCAAAGTTGCGATCTCATCAGTAGCTGCCTCCAGGTCAGTGTTGAGGGTAGCCACAAGTGCCACAGTAGCAGTGAGCTGGGGGTCGTCGATGTCTCTGATGGGGCGATGATGCAAGCTGTCTCCCCACTCCTCCTGCGGGGGTACCACCTGTCTGGCCAGAACCTGTCCCTGTAGTAGTAGAAGGCACGGTGAGCAACATCTGCTATCCCTGCCTCCTGGGTGGATCTCTCACTGGAGGCATAGTGGATTGACCTCGTCCTGGAAGCTGTGGCTTTGTGGTCAGCTGTACGGATCCTCATGGTAGTACTCCAGAAGGTGGGTAAGAGGGGGTGAGTCCACCTCTCACTGTGGTACTCCATGCCCACATTGCTTGTGCCGTAGTGGGAGCGGAGTATCTGCCTCAGGCGCCAGTGGTAGAAGTTGTCTCCAGCGTCTCTGACGAAGTCCTCCACGGTCCACCTCTGTGCTGGTGCAGGCGGCTGGGGTGCTGGGGGCTTCTCAGGGTCATCACCCTCGCCATCTGACAGGTCATCACCACCGTCTTCATCATCATCACCATCGCTGTCATCACCATCTGGGTCTCCGACAGCATTTCCACCACCTGGCTGAACTGGCTCGGGCTGCTCCTCTGGCTCATCAGCGGGCTCCATCTCCTCGTCCTTGGGTTCTCCCTGCTGCTGCTCCATCTCTTCTTCTTCCTGCCTCAGACGCTCCTCCTCTTGCACCTCTTCCCACTCCTGGAAAGCATCCTAGTAGGGGGCGCCAAAGTCCATCTCCGGAACACGGGGCGAAAGGTAGCCACAGGTGGACTTGCGGGCGGTCAGCTTCGTGCGAGCCATCTACTGCAGAGAGAAGACAAAGAAAAATTTTAGAAAAACTTTGCAAAGGACTGGGGTAGAGGAGACACTGAACGCCATTTTGCAAAACTCAACACTTTTATAAGTAAAATAGTGAAGGCTGGACATGGCTAAGACCGACAATTCTATTCTAGGCTACGATCCTACACTCAGCACGGCTCTGATACCAATCTATCACACCCGGATTTTCACAAAACCCGAATGCGGCCATATGTGTGCCCAGGAAGTCCACAGAACACATACAATGAACAAATATGATAAATAGAGTACAAATGCTCGAAAGGAAATAGTTTACATTAGAGTATAACATAAATATTTATTACAGCGGAAGTCTATAACTGTCAACTAGAGCGGAGCCGCAGTCCACAGGGACTCTGACTAGGAGAGCACAACTCAGAAGTACGGCAGGTCCTCAGGGAACTCAGCAGCAGTCTCATCCTCAGCCCAATCTGTTTACCCATCCGGGATTTTGTTGAATAAATGGAAAGTGTAAGTAAACAATTACTTAGCAAGTATAGCATGGGTATGAAGGCTCAAAATAGGCTAGACACGGCTTAACTGCATTAGCATTTTTAGTTGGTTCATTTTAACATTTAACAAATTACTACAAGTGAATGAAACCCGGTTGTAACCCAATTAATTAAGTATAAGTGACAATAATCGTAAAAAAGGATTTAGGCCACTCGTTACCCTGAGCAAGGCTATCATGATACATAAATAAACATCATCTTCTAATAAAAAAGGATCCAGGCCGCTCGTGACCCCGAGCAAGGCTATCATGATAGATTTTACACTCTGCAGATGTTTCACCCTTTACCCACCAGTCACATAAAAGTTCAAAGGAACTTTGCACCCAACCACGCACATCAACACTTCCGAGGTGTGACGGCATAGGGACGCTACGAGGTTTTTCACAAGACACCCGGCGCGTTGTCGGGGTGCGAGGACGGCAGTAGGGAGACGGAGCTTCGGCAGCGGGTTGTGTGGTGTTGCGACGGTGACGTCTCTTGATTGGGGTGGCCGCGGTGGTGGCTCCGGCTTGCTGCGGCAAACGCGTGNNAAAAGAGCGCGACGTGCGGAGTTCCCATACCACAGGGACTCCCAACACGGGACTGTGCCTGACAAGACATAGCCGCCGGTGCTCGGTACCCCCGTCCTCGGTGGATCAAACCATACTCTCACGAGTGCTTCCCATAGCGTCGTCGGCTCCATCGGTAACTACTGTTAAGCTTGAGCCGTACAAGTTCCTTGACCAAGACCAGAGCCATAATAGTTCTAGCGGTGGCGACAGGCTCCTGGGTTGCCGCTTTAAGAATCGGACCTTAGGGAGAGACACTGGAGCAAAGCACGCAGCACATGCCCAGTTCCCTAAACCATGTTGCTAAAAAGCAAGTTTTATCATTAACATTGATGTGAACCATTAAGTCATAATTAACAAATAAGTTGTGGTGACAGTAGCTGCGCATAGCAAAGATGCTACCCATATGGAGTAATCCCAAGGTGACAAGGACAGGAGTATACAAACTAGGTTCAACCTTAATAGGACATCAATTTAGACACATGCATATGAAAGTAAATGTATGTAAAAAGTGTGTTTAGGTAGCAAGGATTGTCCGTGCTATAACTTGCCTTCCTCGAAGTGCTGCTGCTGCTATTGCTGCGAGTCCTGCTCCGGAAAGTCCTCATCGAGTTCGAACTCCAAAGCTAACGGCTCACCGACTGGACACGAAGCACCATACATGCATACACGCATACCAATACATGCAAACAAATAATAATCTATTAGAACAGTACACCAAACTGTAGAAACAATACAAATAAAGCTTTTAGAAATGTTCTACGCTTCACTACGAACATATGAGCGCGAAAATTACACTAATCGGAGCTAGAACGGAAATGATATGACAAATCTAAGTTCTAGGGACCTGCTGGCAAGTTTTAAAAGTTTACAGGGGCTTATTTTGAAGAAACTAGGGACCCATAGGTAATTATGCGTTAAAACCCGAGGGCTAATGCGTAAAACCGACTAAAAGGATGGTGGGTTATAATTTTCAAAAGCTCATGGGGCTAAACGAAGAAAACCGGACCTAATTGTAATTATTTTTGAATAGGAATGGACTGCGGGTTGATTTGATAGAAGCTGGGGGGTTCTTTTACAAAAACACAGCGCTGACCGGTATGGGTTCGTCCAACGCCCTGGAGCGGATCGGGCGAGAGGGGAGGCTTGCGACAGGGCTCTGCGGCGGCGCCGTCCACGCGCGCAGCGGCGCACCGCCGGCGCTAGCTCGAACTCGAGCTAGAGCGCTCGAGTTTCGACTGAGCTTGGTCCTACGGGACCAGTGGAGAACGGCAAGACTTCCTAGGGAGCTAAGGGCAGCGATCGGGGCACCGAGGCGGCCAACGACGAGAGCCGGCGGTCGGGCAACTCCGGCGAGGTGCAAGCACGCGTTAGGGAGCGAGAGGGAGTGTGGGAAACGGCGGGGGAGCTTCCTTACCCCTGCTCAAGGCTCCTGGCAGGGCGGATTTGACCGGGGCGGCGTCGGGGGAGGAGCTCGACGACGGCCGGTGGATCGGGGCGGCGGCGCTTGAGCGTGGAGCGAGGGGAGGGCGCTGGGGGCGGCATGTTGGCAGGGGGCGGGGGAAATCGGGCGGCGGCGCGATCGGCGGCGAGCTTCCTTTCGGGGAGGCACTTCCCAAAGCGGGGCGCGCCTAGGAAGGAAAGGGATCGCGATGGGGAAGGCAAGGCGGCTTGGGAAGCTTCGGAGAAGCTGCAGGAGTCCACAGGCATGGGAAAGGCGGGCGGCCGGGCGGAGCAAGTTGCGCCAGTGAAGGAGGAGGCGTCGGGCGGGTGGAAGGGGGAAGTCCCGACATGTGGACCCGGGCGGTCAGTGAGAGGGAGAGAGGGGAAGGGGGCGCTTGGCTGGGCCGGCTGGGGAGCTGGCGAGCTGGGCCAGCTCGGGTGAGGGACGCCCAGGCGAGGGAAGGTGGGCCACGGAAAAAGAAAAAAGGGGAAGAGCTGGGCCGCTTAGGGGAGGAAAGAAGGAGGGGCAGGAGTGAGCCGAGGAAGGAGCTTAGGGTGCAGAAGTGAACTTGGCTAGATTTAACTTTTCTAAGGATTCAAACAAAGTTATTCAAATTTGAATTTAAATAAATTTAAAGTCTCATTTGAACCACAAGCAATACAAAAATTAAATGCAGCAGCATGAATGCAACAAAAATATTTCTACAATTAATATTCGATTTTAATATTCAGAAAAAATTCATTTAACCTATATTAACTATGAACAAATTAAATATAACCAATTAATTACTAAAAAAATTTAAATATGCAAATTTTTGGGTGTTACACTAACAACAAAACTACATGCACATCCATACCACATTCGATGCCTGAACAACAGCGGTAAGGTTAAGGTAACCTAGCTAGTTTGAATTAGTTTGCTATTGGTTCATATCATGATGTTGTTGATGTGATGTTGTGCCTATGGAAGCTTGTCATATTCTGCTAGGTAGGCCATGGGAATTCGATACATATTGTAGACATCATTGTAGATCAAATCAATATTCTCTCATACACCATGATAAGAAACTTGTTTTGCTTCCCATGTCTCCTGAGGTTATTGTGCGTGATGATATTGCTAAAGCTGCAAAAGATATAACTAAGAACACTAAAATTGTCAAATCTATTGAAAGTAAGAAAGATGAGATAAGATTAAAATGACATTGCTTGCTTGCTACTAAATATGATATAAATGAATTGGTTGCTTCTACTTCTATTGCCTATGCTTTGGTGTGCAAGGATGCTTTGATTTCACTTCACGATATGCAGCAATCTTTGCCCCCTACTGTTGCTAACATTTTGTAGGAGTATTCGGATGTGTTTTCAAGTGAGATACTAGCGGGGCTGCTAACAATGCGAGGGATTGAGCACCAAATTGATCTGATTCCTGGTGCATCTTTACCAAACCGTGCACCATACAGAACAAATTGGGAGGAAAGAAAAGAAATTCTGCGGCAAGTGCAAGAGCTACTCGACAAAGGTTATGTGCGTGAGTCTCTTAGTGCCTGTCTATTCGCGCGGGCTGGAGTTCCGGTTATTTTGGTGCCTAAGAAAGATGGAACATGGCGTATGTGTGTTGATTGTAGAGCTATTAATAATATCTCAATTCGATATCGACACCCTATTCCAAGTTTAGATGATATGCTTGATGAGTTGAGTGGTGTTGTTGTGTTTTCTAAAGTTGATTTGCGTAGTGGGTACCACCACATTCGTATGAAATTGGGAGATGAATAGAAAACTGCTTTCAAAATTAAGTTCGGTCTATATGAGTGGTTAGTCATGCCTTTTGGGTTAACTAATGCACTTAGTACTTTCATGAGATTCATGAACAAGGTTTTGCATGCTTTCATTGGGAAATTTGTTGTAGTATACTTTCATGATATTTTGATTTATGGCACAAATCCATGGTTGAACATCTTGATCACTTGCGTGCTGTTTTTAATGCGTTACGAGATGCACGTTTGTTTGGTAACCTTAGGAAGTACACCTTTTGCATCGATCGAGTGTCTTTTCTTGGCTATGTTGTGACTCCACAGGGAATTGAAGCTATACAGGGATGGCCTATACCAATGACTATTACACAGGTGCAGAGTTTTCTAGGACTTGCTGGTTTCTTTCACCGCTTTGTGCAGAATTTCAGCACCATTGCTGCACCATTGAACGAGCTTACAAAGAAGGGTCTGCCTTTTCGTTGGGACAAAGAGCAAGATAATGCTTTCAATATGCTGAAAGATAAGTTGACACATGCACCTCTCCTCCAACTTCCTAATTTTAATAAAACTTTTGAGCTTGAATGTGATGCTAGTGGAATTGGATTGGGTGATGTTTTGTTGCAAGAGGGAAAATCAGTTGCATATTTTAGTGAAAAATTGAGCTGGGCCTTTGTTTAAGGGGATGGGAATGATGAGGACATCCTTGGACACGATTTGGCTAGGAGCACGACAGTGTAGGCGGCAACGGTGTAGGCGGCAGTCATGGCCCAGTAGGAGCATGGTTTGGCTAGGTGCACGACAGTGTAGGCGACAGCCGTGCACGCGGTTTGGCCAGGCGCATAACAGTGTAGGCGGCATCTAGGCACGTCTGAATTATCCCACTTCACTTAGCGAAGGAGGAGGAAGCCATCTTAAAAGGGAGAGCCACCCTTCCCCTATCAGACTAGTCTTTTAGGGAGATTGAGCCTTTCTTTGAGTGGTGAATTATTCCACTTATGACAAAGAATTGTATGCTCTTGTTCGAACATTGGAAACTTGGCAGCATTATTTGTGGCCCAAAGAGTTTGTTATTCATTCTGATCATGAATCATTGAAACATATTCATAGTCAAGGAAAACTGAACCGTAGGCATGCTAAGTGGGTTGAATTTATTAAATCTTTTCCTTATGTTATTAAGCACAAGAAAGGCAAAGAAAATGTTATTGTTGATGCCTTGTCTAGTAGATATACATTGCTGAACCAACTTAATTAAAAAAATCTTTGGATTAGAAACATTTAAAGACCTATATGCTAATGATGCTGATTTTAAAGAGGTGTTGCTGCATTGTTACGATGGGAGAGGATGGAAAAAATTATCGTTAGTGATGAGTTTGTGTTTAGAGCTGACAAGCTATGCATTCCAGCTAGCTCCGTTCACTTGTTGTTGCAGGAAGCGCATGGAGGTGGCTTGATGGGGCATTTTGGAGCCAAAAAGATGGAGGGTATACTTGTGGGTCATTTCTTTTGGCCAAAGATGAGAACAGACATGGAGAGATTCGTTCCTTGTTGCACTACATGTCAAAAGGCTAAGTCAAGGTTATATCCACACGGTTTGTATTTATCTTTACCCGTTCCTAGTGCTCCTTGGGAAGATATTTCTATGGATTTTGTGATGGGTTTGCCAAGATCTAGGAAGGGTCGTGATAGTGTGTTTGTGGTTGTTGATAGATTTTCTAAGATGGCACACTTTATACCATGTCATAAGACTGATGATGCTTCTCATGTTGCTGATTTGTTCTTTCGAGAAATTATTCGGTTGCATGGTGTGCCTAATACTATTGTGTCTGATCGTGATGCTAAATTTCGTAGTTATTTTTGGAAGATGTTGTGGGCTAAATTGGGGCTAAGCTTTTGTTTTCTACAACATGTCATCCCCAAACCGATGGTCAAACAAAGGTTGTGAATAGAACTTTGTCTACTATGTTAAGGGCTGTTTTAAAGAAAAACATTAAGATGTGGGAAGATTGTTTGCCTCATATTGAGTTTTCATATAATTGTTCGATGCATTCTACCACAAAGATGTGCCCATTTCAGATTGTGTATGGTTTCTTGCCTCGTGCTGCTATTGATTTAATGCCTTTACCATCATCTGAAAAATTGGATTTTGATGCTACTACAGGTGCCGAATTGATGTTGAAAATGCATGAAAAAACTAAAGAAAACATAGAGTGCATGAATGCTAAATACAAGCTTGATGGTGATAAAGGTAGAAAGGAATTAAAATTTGATCCTGGAGATTTAGTTTGGTTGCATTTGAGGAAGGATCGATTTCCTGAATTGCGAAAATCTAAGTTGTTGCCTCGAGCGGATGGACCATTTAAAGTATTAGAGAAGATTAATGATAATGCATACAAGCTTGAGTTGCCTGCAAATTTTGGGGTTAGTCCCATATTTAACATTGCAGATTTGAAGCCATATTTGGGAGAAGAAGATAAGCTTGAGTCGAGGACGACTCAAATGCAAGAAGGGGAGGATGATGAGGATATCACCGCCAACAATACAACAACGCCATCTTCTCCAATCATTGCTGGTCCTATTATTCGTACTCGTGCTAGACAACTTAATTATTCGGTGAGTTCAGTCCTGAGTTCATGTTCATCATATTTAGACTGTGGAGACCCGTGCACTCTTGTTTTGCTTAGGAATCATGGAGAGGATCGAGAAGGAAAAGGATCCGCGCGGGCTGGATTCGGACTGTAAAAAAACTTCAACTTATGATGGACGCCACGGTCGCATATGGACCTGGATTGGGGCATTCAAGTACTTCACGGAAAGCTTATCAAGTCTACTTTCCAACGGATCTAACCACGCGTCCATATCTTTTCGTCTATTTGTGCTGAGATGTTTTCTGCCCATGATGTTGTGTCATCTTATTTTGGCCCAATGGGCCGTGTATGATGTAGAGTCCATTATCATCTAGGTGCCCTCATGGCCGGGTGACACGCTTCCACAAGATCGCGGCATTTATAGGAGGTGGTGTACCGGTTGCTAAGGCTCAGCATCCTTTGGAAGGCTGTAGTCGGGCCGTGAACGTCGTCTTGTCTAATCGAGTTATCTTCCGCTCCTCTCATTGAAGGATCGGGCACACACCCTAGTGGGTTCCCATCACTATTTGTTTGCTTAGTTTTGTCAGTTTACCTAAATCCTGCCTTCAAAAGCACATCCATATGTGCTTGCTTGTGAATTGGTCTTAGAGCTGCGTAGATTGTTTAATGCTTTTGAACTTCATTTTGTGAATAGGGAGGGCAATGAGGTTGCTCACAGGTGTTCAAGTATGCCTTCACAATCTTCTCCCACTTTCTCTCCCGGACTGGCTAGAGGAGATTGCTGACAAAGAATGTAATAATGTTTTAAATTAATGAAAGCTCTCTGACTTGCCCGCAAAAAAAAAGCACATCCATATGTACTTGCTAGTGAATTGTTCTGTTTTCATGTATTTATACACAATAGTAGTTCTCTCTATTTTGTTCTTGCTGTGAATAATTCACAACTAAATAAAATTGTATCAATTGTTTGTGCAATACTGCAATGTCCGATTTCAGATTTCAGTGCTATGACCCGTAAATGAGTAAATAACAATGCTACAAGCTGACCACTAAATAGTTCCTTATTACACTGCCACGAGCGAGCCCATCAGTAAATTGTTTCTAATGACACTGGCCTAATACAGCGGGGCCACGGCAACGCTGCGCCTGCAGTTTCTAGTGCCCCATGTAAACTTCCCAATGGACAACACAGCGATCCTGCCATCCGCACACCGTTCTCGTCACTTCCCCCACTGATTTTAAATTTTTTTTGTGTAATTTTCTTTGAAGTATCTTATAATTAAGTATGTAAACATACTAAAAATGATAAATCAGTATGCGGATATATGCATAATGGTATACTAATGGTGGGTGTAGCTTCACGTACGTGTAAGTAAAACTTGTCCTATATAGGATACGTCTATTTATCTTGTAGCATGCGGCGGTGTAGCGTCGGCCTTTCGACGAGCCTTTGTACCGTAAAAGTCCATGCAGATCGTAAACATTATCTTCACGTGGTATTTGGGATCCGTTTAAATGTGAGTGGGTCCATCCACCATTAATTATGTGATTCTTCCATGAGACAGGGTTTGCCGGCTAGACTTGTGATATACTCCTATCATATACGGTTGGAGTATGAGTTGAGTATGTTTCAACCTTGTACGAGTAAAAATGTTAGAGTAGTAATTTTCCTTTTTTTAGTTATATAGATAAATATTTTTGCACATGAGAGTAGTAGTTTTCTAGTTTAGATGAGGAATTTCATAATATCACATGAGTAAATTCCATGTTAAATGAGAGTATTTTTTCCTAATGTCATGAGTAATTTTTCATATTGGTGTTGTATTTTCATATTGATGGAGTAATTTCCCTTGCGAGAGTAGTATTTTGTTTAATGTTAGTAGAGTAATTTTGTTCCTCCTTAGCATATGATTTCAGAACTCCTACCGATTGAGGTGGAGTCTGGGGCTATGGAATTATTCAAACTATTTTTTGAATCATTAGATTCATTTTCCGTATTGGAAGATTCATAATAGGTCTAGTGTTGTATGACGAGCATGTTTGCCATTTTTTTTGATGTCACAAGAGGGGTTTTTAGGCCCCTACTGGATATATATTAAAAAGCTAACGAGCCTACAAGCCACTTGGTTAGTAGATGCCTTAGTAGCACCAGCCTCCCCTGGAGGTCTTGAGTTCGATCCTCGGTAGGGACGAATTTCCCAGGATTTATTCTTGGACTATGGTGGCCTTCACACATGCTGGAAACTGGTGTATGAGATCATCTCTTAAAGGTGCGCGTATGAGTATGAGTATAGCATGTAGGCCTTAGCTTGCACATAGGGGTTGTACGTGACGGACATATTCATGCTTCTGAGAATTTGTCATGTGTTGAGTCTATCTTTCATGATGAGCCAAAAGAAGATTGAAGAAATTATGTAACTTTTTCAATAGTAGTGCACCATTTTGAACAGAAAGATCCAAGACATCCAGACCTCCTTGCTCCTTCGGTAGGCATACCATGGTACAAGCTTCCTTAGGTGGCTTCTTATCATTAAGGTCAGCTGCTCTCCACGAAAGGTGCTTCCTGTACTTCTCCAACTAGTTTAGGATAATTTTGTGCATTTTCATACGACACATTAGGAATGTAGGAAAATGATAGGATGGAGTTTACCAAGATTAATTTACCACCTTGTGAAAAAGATTGGAGGTAACTTGGAGTTTGTTCTCACGTCTTTTGATAAGAGGGAGGAAGTCCCCAATGGAATTCCATAGTATGTGAAGGGGAGGGAACCAATTGAACCATGTTTGCCGTATTAGATGGTAATGTTCAATTTTAGATGAGTATTTGCATATTAGGGTAATGTTTGCAATATTAGAAGGTGATTCTAGACCCATATACTTGCATGCATGTGATTAATTTTAAGGAGCAATAATAGATATGTATATGTTAGGGAAAGAGGCATATGTCACACCCGGTTTTAAGGACAAACCAAACACACCCTTTATGCATGCCCAGTATCAATTTTCATTCATAAAGTGACATCATCAGTGAATATCACAGCATATATCAATTACAAAGCGTATGTTTTTACAAAATAACCAAGGGGTCTTAAAAAATTACAGAGCAGAAAACTTGTCACAGTGGAGGGCTCCATCTTCCATAGGAATGTCGACCAAGAGCACACCAGCCTCGAACTCTAGGTCTTCACGATCCAAGTCTTCCCTATCCTATGAAGGTCTACAGAACTGGCTTGTATAGTGTAAGTGTACTCATGATTGATACTTAGCAAGTGGGAGGTTGAATATGACATGAATGCTTAAACAAAGTCTTCATTTGGTGGACTGCATTGCTGATGTTTTAGTTGGTCAAGTTTTAATTTATCACTTATAGATATTATCAAGTGATCAGCTTAACAAACCACCCAACTTAAGGTTAAACTCATAACTAACCAAAACCACAGTTAACCACCACTGTTATCCTTCCGAACCAGCTAACCATTTGAGGGTCCATGAAACGAACCAGATTATCGAAACTGAGAATCCGACTCCCTGTACCCATTGTGATAGTCCCATAATCAACAGTTATCAGGTACGGAACTCACTTCAGCATAATATCACATCCATACAGCGATAAACATGACTACAATCATTATTTACATGAGAGTACGAGATTAGTACATGCCACTGGTTTGGTCAATTTGGACGGTATGGGGATCTAGCATCAAGATATGGTTGGTCTTCTGTTTCGCTATTGGGGTTTCGAGATCCTTCACAATTTGCTAGTGCATAGTATTAACTAATTGATTTTTTGATTTGATCAAAGCTATAACACACTAAAATAGCCCTATTTAAAATTTTAGTAATTAATTTGCTAAAGTGCTTATAATTATTATAGCATAAATAAATAATTTCTAGGAATTAAAATCAAATATAAGGCCTTGAAATATTTTTGTTGCATTCGTGCTGGTGTATTGAGTTTTGTTTGCTAGTAGTTCAAATAAGAATTTAAATCTAGTTTATATTTGAATTTGAATTCCTTTGTTTCGAGCCCTAGAAAAGTTGTTTGAGCTTGAGTTCGATTTTGCTCCTCCAATTCTTCCCCCGGCATGCCCTCGTTCCCTTCTCTTTTTCCACCACGCAGCCCAGCTCCTCATGCGGCCCAACTCACCCCGCCATCGCCCGATCCAGTCGACGCGCCGGCCCAGCCCCACAACCACCCGCCTCTCTCTCCTCGTTCGCTGATGAGTGGGCCCCGCCCGTCATCCCTTACCTCCAGCCGAACGGAGCTTGATTCGAGCTCAACTTGCGCCACCACCACGGCCCAGCACCTGAGCCCGCCTCCCGCGCCTGTGGGCCCTCCTCGCACCTTCCACAAAGCTTCGCTGCCGCCATTTCCTTTCGCGCAGCACTCCCGCAAGGAAGGCGCGGCCTTCCCATGGAAGGTGGAGACGCCGGCCGATTCGTGGCCCGCATGCCAAGATGGCCTCCCTCGGGCTATAAAGGCAGGGCCGCCGAAGCCCCAAGGCCCCCACCAAACCCTCACCTCGAGCTCCCAAGCCCCCGGAGCTCCCGCACGCTCCTCACCGGCACCATTGGCCACGATTGCCGATCTCTGCTGCCGCCTCCCATTGCTCGATGTGAAACCACCCAGGAGCTCCTCCAAGAGGTAAGGATGCTAACCGTGCAACCCTAGCCCCCTCGTTCTCCTTGAATCGAGTCTAATCGCTCGCTGTCTTCTCCCAGGCCCGCCGAGCTGCTGTCACCCGTCGGCAGCCATCTCCGCCGCTCCTTCGTGAGCTCGCCATCTCCTCCTGGTGCTCTAGAGCCAAACCATGCCCAAAACTGTGCCCCGTAGTGCGACTTCGCGTTTTCTCCGGAGAAGCTCCGCCGCATCCGCGGGCGGCGCCGACGCGTCCAATCCCCGCCGGCGACCCCTGCTCCCCGATCTGTTCCCTGCCGCACGATACGCATCCAACGGCCGCCAGAGCGCCCCGCCCCAGGTGAAACCCGGCATGTACCGATCAACGAGGGCCATTTCTTAAAGAGCCCCTGATCTTTCCCGAAAACAACCCGCCATCCAGCTTAGTTCAAAAATATTTACCAGTAGGTCCTTTATTTTATGAAAAACCCCCTGCACTTTTGGATATTAGAACCCGCCGTCCTGTCCTGTTACTTTTACGCGTTAGCCCTCGTTGTTTTATTTATAATTATGTATAGGTCCTCAATTTCTCACAAATAAGCCCCTAGAAGTTTTTAAACTTTGCCAGCTAGTCCCTGGACCTTAGAAACACCATATCTTTCTCGTTTTAGCTTCTATTAGCCTGATTCTTGCGCTCATGTGTTCATAGTGAAGCATAGATTAGTTTTAAAGCCTTCTTTTGTTCTGTTTCTATAGTTTGGTGTACTATTCTAATAGAATAATTTTGTTTGCATGTACTGGCTTGTATGGATGCTTGCGTGGTGATTCGTGTTTAGTCGGTGAGCCGTTTGCGTTGGAGTTCGAGTACAAGGGGGACTTTCAGGAGCAGGACCACCAGCAGGAGCAGCAGCACTTTGAGGAAGGCAAGTTATAGAACGGACAATCCTTGCTACCTATCCACCTTGTAATCATTTATTTCATACATGCATGTGTCTAAATTAAACAACCTTTAAGGTTGTACTTAGTCTTGATTATCATGTCCTTTGATTACCTCGGGTTTATGCATATGAGTAGAATCTTTGCTATGCGCAGCTACTATCACCATTGTTTAATTGTTAATTTTGACTTAATGGTTCACTTCAACATGATGATAAAACTTGCTTTTTAGCACCTTGGTTTAGGGAACTAGAACATGTGCTTCGTGCTTTGTTCTAGTGTCTCTCAGTAAGGTCTGGTTCTTAAAGCGACAACCCATGAGCCTGTCACCACCGCTAGAACTATTATGGCTCTGGTCTTGGTTAAGTAGCTTGTACATATCTAGCTTGCCAGTAGTTACTGACGGGCCGACGGCGTTATGGGAAGCAAGGCACGGGGTGTTTCCTGATTCCACTGAGGACGGGTGATCCGTTGTCTATGTCTCGTTAGGCACAGTCCCATGTTGGGCCTCCCTGCGATGGGGAATGTAACACCCTAAATTAGGCCTATTTAAAATTTTAGTAATTAATGTGCTTTTTATTAAAGTTCCCATGCTCAACATAGGGTAAATAAATAATTTTTGGCAAAATAAAATCAAATATAAGGTTAGAAACATTTTTGTTGCATCCATGCCGCTGTATTGTGTTTTGGTTGCTTGTGAATTAGATTGGAATTTAAATCCTCTAGACCTCAACCGCGAGTGCTCAAGCTATGGATTCACATCGCCGCCGTCGTCTTCTAAGCCGCCGCCGCGACGCCGCCGTCGTCCGTTCCCGTCGGCCGCCGCTACGCGCTCTGTGCGCCTGACGAGGTAAGCCTCCCGAGCCCTCTTCTCGTCTCTCCCCCACTGTCGCGAGCCGCCGCCTCCGCCGAGCGCCGCCGCCGCCGCATGCTCGTCGCCGCGCCCTCGCTGCACCGCCGCCGACCCCGCTCGACTCGCCGCGTCGCCCCGCAGCCGTAGCACCAAGCCGCGCCCCGAACCAGCCCCGTAGCTCGTTTCGATTCGCCGGCGAAGCGCCGCGCGCCGCCAGCGCCGCCGCCGCAGCCCGCCGCGACACCCCTCCTAGATCTAATCCCGCCGTCCAAGATCCGACGGCCCAGATTCATCCGAGTCAACCCGGTCAATACCGGTCAACCCGTCAACCCGTTTTGCAAAAGAGCCCCTCCTAGTCAACCCCGGGTCAAATAAACCCATACCGGTCAACCGAGTCAGCCCTGGACGTTTTTCAAAAGAGCCCCTCCACTTTTTCAAAATTAACCCGCAGTCCTGTTTTATTCAAAAATAATTACAATTAAGTCCTGATTTTTACAGAAAACCCCCTGCCTTATTTAAAATTTGTACCCGAGGTCCTGTTTTGGTTATTTTGCAAATAAACCCTCCTGTTTTTATATAAAATTATGTTTTAGCCCCTGAGTTTTTGCAAATAAGCCCCTGGAACTTTTAAAACTTTGCCAGCAAGTCCCTGAACCTTAGAAAAGCCATAACTTCTTCGTTTTAGCTCCGATTTGAGTGATTTTCGCGCTCACGTGTTCGTAGCGAAGCGTAGATTAGTTTTTCAGCCTTCTTTTGTTCTGTTTTTATTGTTTGGTGTACTGTTCTAATAGATTAATATTGTTTGCATGTACTGGCTTGTATGGATGCTTGTGTGTTGATGTATGAGTCCAGTCGGTGAGCCGTACGCGTTTGAGTTCGAGGGTTACGAGGAGCAGGACCAACAGCAGCAGCAAGAGCAACAGCAGCATTTGGACGAAGGCAAGTACAGCACGGACAATCCTTGCTACCTAAACACACCTTTACATTATTTACTGCATATGCATGTGTCTAAATTGTTCCTATTAAGGTTATTCCTAGCTTTGTTTATCCTATACCTTGATTACCTTGGGTTATTGCATTTGGGTAGACCTTTGCTAAGCGCAGCTACTGTCACCAATGTTTAACTGTTAATCTTGACTTAATGGTTCACTTCAATGTTAATGGTAAAACTTGCTTTTTAGCAACATGGATTAGGGAGCTAGGGCGTACGCTTCGTGCTTGGCCCTAGTGTCTCTCCGTAAGGACTGGTTCTTAAAGCGGCAACCCAGGAACCTGTCGCCACCGCTGGAACTATAATGGCTCTGGTCTTGGACAAGTAACATGTACGGCTCTAGCTTGACAGTAGTTACCGACGGGCCGACGGCGTTATGGGAAGCATGGGTGAGAGTATGGTTTGATCCACCGAGGACGGAGTATCCGTTGGCTATGTCCCCGTGAGGCACAGTCCCGTGTTGGGAGCCACCGTATGGCAGGGGCTCCACACGTTGCGCTATTTATTTTCTTGTTGATATTCATTACCGCGCTTGGACGCCATTGACCCCCTCGTGTTGCGACATGGGCGTCAGTCAATCTCGGTGCCTTGGGTCATGCTGCCTAGGTTGTACCATAACGGCTACTGTTTTGTTAGGGTGTCTTGTGAAAAGCCTCGTAGCGTCCCTATGCAGTCACACCTCGGAAGTGTTGATGTGCGTGGTTGGGTGCAAAGTTCCTTTGAACTTTTACGCGACTGGTGGGTAAAGGGCGAAACCTCTGCAGAGTGTATAATCTATCATGATAGCCTTGCTCAGGGTCACGAGCGGCCTGGATCCTTTTTTATTAGAAGTTGATGTTTATTATTGTTTAATGCTCACTCCTTTTATATTAATTGGGTTACAACTGGGATTCATGTAAATGTAGTGATTATAATGATGTTAAAATGAAACAACTAAAATTTGCTAATGCAGTACAGTCGTGTCAAGCCTTTCTTTTAAGCCTTCATTATCCGTGTTGTACTTGCTAAGTAAGACATTTACTTACACTTGCTATTCAACAAAATCCCGGATGGGTAACAGATGGATTAGATGGTACTGCTGCTGTTGAATTTCCTGAGGATCTGCCATTCTACTAGCTGTGCTCAACCAGTCCGTGTCCCCGTGGGTTATCGTTATCGGCTTCGTTATCGGCTTCGTTTTCGTTCTCGTTTAGAGAGATTTAATAATGAGACTTCCGCTGTTTTATTCATTTATTTGAGTCAAACTCTGATGTAAAACATTTTATTTTATTCGAGCACTGTATTCTGTTATCATATTTGTTCGCTATATGTGTAATGACTTCCTGGGAACACATATGGCCGCATTTCGGGTTTCTGTGTAAATCCGGGTGTGACAGATTGGTATCAGAGCCGTGCTGACTGTAGGATCGCAGCCTAGTTAGAACGGTTGATAAATCATTAGGAGACCACCATGATTTTGTTTCAGATCATTTAGTTACGTTTCTTTCAAAACCAGTGCTGTCGAGTCTTGTGTGAATCATGTCTCTAGGTGCTTGATTTTGTTGTTATTATGCTTAGGTTTGATCTGGATTTTTGTAATGATTGTGATGGTCATAGACGCGAGTCTATCTCCATCTAGATATAGGACTAAGGTTTAAGGAATATTAGTGAATAAATAGTTGGGTTATCTATCTCCTTTGCACTTCCTCTGTCTTACTCTCTATGTCTCAGAATCATATCCCTCCAAGTACTGCTATCTTCTTGTGCACCATCTGCAAGCATGGGTTATCTATTACCGATCGACGGGAATACTGATGGGAGATATCTTGCTATGGTAGATGGTTAACACCAGAGGCAACCCCGGTGGCAGTGGAAGCAACCAAAATCAGAACCCACCACCTCCACCACCGCCACTCACCATGGAGCAGATGATGCAGATGCAACTCCAGCTGACACAGCAGATGGCGCAAACCATAGCACTGATGCAGCAAAATCAGCAGAACCCGCCTCAATAGCACCACGTGCAGCCCAGAGACAAAAGGGGCGAGTTTATGAAGGGACGCCCTCCTACCTTCAACAAGTCTAGTGACCCAATGCAAGCAGAGGACTGGCTCAAGGCAGTGGAAAGGCAGATGGACATCGCACAGTGCAACGACCGGGAGAAGGTGCTATATGGAGGTGGACAGCTCCAGGGAGCAGCTTTGGATTGGTGGGATGCGTACCAGTATGCTCACCCCAATCGTGATCAGATCACTTGGCAGGAGTTCCGCGACAGCGCGACAGTTTCCGTTCTCACCACGTGCCGGAAGCGTTGCTGATGACCTTGAAGAAGGAGTTCCTGGCATTGAAGCAGGAAGGTATGAGTGTCACCGCTTATCATGACAAGTTCATCGAGTTGGCCCGTTATGCTCCAGAGGATGTGAATACTGATAGGAAGAAGCAGACACGATTCCGAGATGGCCTGCATGATGCACTCCAGTACCAGCTCCAGTGCTCCAAGTTCACCACCTTTCAAGAACTGGTGGATAGCGCACTACTGCTGGAGCACAAGCGCCGCGAGATGGAGGAAAAGAAGAGGAAGCTTCAAGGCACACCGTCAGGAAGCAATGTTCGCCCTCGCTTCAATCCTCAGCAAGGAAACCAGCAGATGGTGACTCCACAGCGCTTCCAGGGACAGTCCGGTTCGATGAACCGCAACCAGTATGAGCAACGTCCCCAGTACCAGCAGCGTCCCCAGTACCTCCTAGCACCACCTCAGCAGCGTCTTCAGAACCAGCCACAGAATGGTCCTGTCCAACGCCCCAACCCGGTCAACAATGCACCTATGGCTCCGAGGTGTTTTGGTTGTGGTGAGCTGGGACACTATGCCAGCGCTTGTCCTCACAAGGCTCAGAACGCCGTTGGTCAGAACAACAATCAGAGGGTTGGGCAACCACAGAACCAGAACAAGAATCAGCAGCAGAACCCAGCGAGAGGCAAGGTCAACCACATGGGTGCGGAAACCGCAGAAGGAGCAACGGATGTCGTTGTGGGTACGTTCCCTGTCAACTCGACTCTCGCAACTGTTTTGTTAGATACTGGAGCTTCGCATGCTTTCATATCTGTTGCTTTCGTGAAAAAGAACATGATGATCTTGCAACCTATAGGGAACCCCATGGTAGTTAGTTCACCCGGGGGAGAACAGCGTGCCACATTACGTTGCCCCTGTATCACCATCACAATAAGGGGGGTAGACTTTGTGGTGAACCCAATAGTCCTAGAAACCCTTGGGTTTGACTTGATTCTGGGTATGAGCTGGTTAGCCAGATATGATGGGGTGATTCAATGTTCCAAAAGAGCAGTGCAGCTGACAGCAAAGACTGGTGAGAAAGTGGAGTATCAAGCAGCTAGTCCCTTGGAGCACAACAAGATCTACCAAGCCGAGGGTGTAGAACTGGAAGACATCAGAGTGGTGTGCGATTTCCCAGATGTGTTTCCAGATGAGTTACCAGGTATGCCCCCAGACCGCGAAGTTGAATTTGTTATTGATCTTAAGCCTGGTACTGCACCTATAGCTAAGAGGCCATATAGAATGGGAGTAAAAGAACTAGAGAAACTTAAGGAGGAATTAAGGGCGTTGTTAGCAAAAGGGTATATTCGTCCTAGTTCATCCCCTTGGGGAGCACCAGTTTTGTTTGTGGATAAGAAAGATGGGACCCAGAGAATGTGTGTGGATTATCGAGCTTTGAATGAAGTGACCATCAAGAACAAGTACCCGCTGCCAAGGATTGATGATCTCTTCGACCAGTTGAAAGGAGCATGTGTGTTCTCTAAGATCGATCTCCGATCCGGTTACCATCAGATGAGGATACGAGTGACTGACATCCCCAAAACAGCCTTCACAACCCGATATGGTCTATATGAGTTCACTGTCATGTCTTTTGGTTTGACAAATGCACCGGCATACTTCATGTATTTGATGAACAGTGTGTTCATGGACTATCTTGACAAATTCGTAGTGGTGTTCATTGACGATATTTTGGTTTTCTCCAAGAATGAGGAAGAGCATGAAGAACATCTGAGGTTGGTGATGCAGAGACTTCGTGAGCATCAGTTGTATGCCAAGCTGAGCAAGTGTGAGTTTTGGTTGAAGGAAGTAGCATTCTTGGGTCACGTGTTGTCCAATGGTGGAGTGGCAGTTGATCCGAAGAAGGTTAGTGATGTGTTGAGTTGGAATCCGCCTAAGGATGTGAGTGAAATCAGAAGTTTCCTTGGAATGGCTGGATACTATCGGAGGTTTATTGAAGGATTCTCCAAGATTGCTAAACCCCTGACGGCGTTATTGGAGAAAAATGCCAAGTTTGTCTGGACTGAGGAGTGCCAAGTCAGCTTTGAGGAATTGTAGAAGAGGTTGACAACGGCACCTGTGCTAGTGTTGCCGGATATAACCAAGAGCTTCTCTATCTACTGCGATGCATCTCGTCTAGGGTTGGGATGTGTACTCACGCAAGAAGGCAGGGTAGTGGCCTATGCTTCGAGGCAGTTGAGGAAACATGAGCAGAACTACCCAACACACGATCTGGAGTTAGCAGCTGTTGTGCATGCTTTGAAGATTTGGAGGCATTACTTGATTGGTCATAAGTGTGATATTTACACTGACCACAAGAGTCTCAAGTATGTGTTCACTCAGTCAGATCTGAATATGAGGCAACGTCGTTGGTTAGAGTTGATCAAGGACTACGACCTGGAGATTCATTATCATCCAGGGAAGGCCAACCTGGTGGCAGATGCTCTGAGTAGAAGGAGATACGTGAATAAGATCACCAGACATTGCTTATCAGAGGAACTCAGTTCAGAGTTTGAAAGGATGAGTCTGGGATATGTGACCAGCGTCACCGAGATGGCAGTAGAACCGACCTTGGAACAAGAGATCCGAAAAGGACAGCTCACGGATGAGAAGATCAAGGAGATCGTGGAACTAGTGGCATTAGGAAAAGCCCCAACCTATGTGGCTCTATGTGACACATGTCAGAGAGTCAAGGCTGAACATCAGAGGCCAGCAGGTTTGCTCCAGCCCCTGAAGGTACCTGAATGGAAGTGGGAAGAGGTCGGTATGGATTTCATCACTGGCTTACCTCGCACTTAGAGGGGATTTGACTCAATCTGGGTAATTGTGGATCGTCTGACCAAGGTGGCGCATTTCCTACCAGTAAAGACCACCTACACGGGAGCCAGACTAGCGGAGTTGTATATGGAGAGGATTGTGTGTTTGCATGGGGTATTGTCATTCTGCTATTGTTTCCGAGGTACCCAGTTCAGAAACTGTACTCCAGTTTTGTTAACCGGGGACATGAAATTGTCTCTTGAATTTAAGCAGGCATTTATTTTCTATGTACCTCAAGTAATCTTCTTCAGTATAATGAATATGAATGCATCCTGTGTTTTCTTGCCTTCCATTCTGACAAGTAAAGACCATGTAAGTGGCAATGATGGTTGTGAGAATCAGAACTGAAGTTTGATATATTCTGGCTTAAAAAGATTAGGATATCTCTTTTTCAAAAAAATATTGCATTTGTGCTGACACTTGGTTGTTGTTACAATTTCATAATTTTTTAATCTGCTTTGTTCATGGCCATTTGGTACCTTGTACAAATGATGGACCTTTTGTAGTTTGTAAATCACGGTGGATGGATCGAAGGGGGATGTACAATTTCAAGTGCAGTAAAGTTGTCTGTTGTTTTTGGCAGTCGATGATATCCACTTGAGTATAGCCAGTTTTATGCTCTTCTTAAGTAATGCCCAAATTCCATGTCTTGTGTAGGGCGACTCAGAATTTGGATGCAGTTCAAAAAGATTATTATATATACAAAAAAAATTGCTAGGGTATACCACCACAAGAGGAACAATTTTATGTTTCTCATGAGAATTAAAATATATGCATTAGTTCTTCTTGACGCTCATGCAGAATGTGTTGAATGTATACTTTACAAGCTTTGTTGTTGTGTTTAATGTATACTTGTTGTTATGCAAATTCATTCAGACTAATCTGCAAATAGTTATACACATCATTCAGGGTATATCACATTGTCATTCTGCTATTGTTTCAATTTTTTGTTTCCCATGGAAATTAAAATATCTCTACTAATTCATCTTGTCGCTGATGCAGACCGATTTGTTGAGGATTTATATTTCTGCTGCTGTGTTGTTTTGCTTTTGATTGGATTTTGCGTCCTGTTCCATCCCCAAAACTTTGAAGGTAAAGCATAATCCGAGTTAATCCCTTCTTGCATTGTTTTACTTCTTGCAACTTTGCCAATACTATCTGCTTCTTGCTTTTGTAGAATTTATAGCCCTGCATGTATCACTTTAGTTAATCATAATAGTAGTTTTTTTAATGTTCAAGGATGTTCATATGGACATCATTCACGGTCTACCACATTGTCAGGCACCGAGATTGACTGACTCTCAAGGCGCAGCAATAAGAGGGTCAATGGCGTCCAGAGCGCGGGCACGCATGCCGATAATTAAAAGAGCGTGACGTGCGGAGTTCCCATACCACAGGGACTCCCAACACGGGACTGTGCCTGACAAGACATAGCCGACGGTACCCCCGTCCTCGGTGGATCAAACCATACTCTCACGAGTGCTTCACAGCCGTCGGCCCCGTCGGTAACTACTGTCAAGCTAGAGCCGTACAAGTTACTTGACCAAGACCAGAGCCATAATAGTTCTAGCGGTGGCGACAGGCTCCTGGGTTGCCGCGTTAAGAACCGGACCTTAGGGAGAGACACTAGAGCAAAGCACACAGCACATGCCCCAGTTCCCTAAACCATGTTGCTAAAATGCAAGTTTATCATTAAGTTAAAGTGAACCATTAAGTCATGATTAACAATATAACAATGATGAAAGTAGCTGCGCATAGCAAAGATTCTAACCATATGCAATAACCCAATGTAATCAAAGGATAGGAGTAAACAAACTAGGTACAACCTTAATAGGACATCAATTTAGACACACGCATACGAAAGTAAATGTATGTAAAAAGTGTGTTTAGGTAGCAAGGATTATCAGTGCTATAACTTGCCTTCCTCGAAGTGCTGCTGCTGCGAGTCCTG